>APFE031324574.1:18985-32738 GCA_000404065.3 Pinus taeda | reverse complement strand
AAGATCAATCACAACAATCATGGATTTGGCTTCATCACTTGGAAACTTCCATGGAAGGGTGGCAAACTACTTCCCATTCAAGGAGATTCGAAGCCAAACCATCCTCACTTAACATAGGTTCAGTTGGTGAATGAGTTGGAGAGAACTTTCGAAGGTTGATTGGTTAAAAACTTTGCCCAAATCGGTTGGCGCGATTGCGACTCTGGGACAGAGTGCTAATAGCAAGCCCCTTTTAGAGGATTTTCCCCATTGGCGCGGGAAGAACACAGTGGCCCCGCGCTAATGTAAAAAGGCCTATTTTTATGGGCAAGCTGCAGGAGATGTCTTCAGGGCATGTGAAGGTCATATTCAGAGGGGAATGATGCAAGTGGTTTCAAGTCTTGTCACTTCTCACAAGTCCCGGAATGAATCCTCCAAGGTGCAGGAGAGGGGTAACAGGGATGGTGACAAACGACGACAAATTACTGTGTAACACTGTGTCATAATGATAGTCTGCAGATCCTGTTTTTCTTCTATGGCAGACACTTTTGATTCAAATTTAGTAGACAAGGATCTCAAATCTTTCTCAACTAAGGTAACTTCCTTTATATCTTCACCGAGATTCTTCATACAATTAACAATCTCATTTATACGTAAGAAATAACTATCCATACTTTCATCACTGTGCATCTTAAGATTTTCATATTAAATTTTGAGAGTTTGAAGTTTAGCACGTTTTACGTGAGAGTCTCCTTCATAGCTCATAATGATTTTGTCCCATATTTCTTTGGTTGATTTGAGCTGCATGAATTTGAAAAACTCTATTTGTGACAAACTTCCCGATAAAGTATTGACAACCTTGGCATTGGTTTCATATTGCTTTTTACCTGCCGTATCTGCAGGAATTGTTGTTGGAAATGTATATCCTCCTTCCACAATTTCCCAGACATCCATTCCAAGTGATTGTAGATAGGTTGTGGTTCTTATTTTCCAATAAAAAAAGTTTCTCCCATCAAATATTGGCAGTCTGATGGATCCCACGCTTTCTTGATTACTCATGATGATGGATCTCCCTTCAAGCGATTAAGCTTCTTCTGAAGGACCTGCTCTGATACCAATTGTTGTAAATAATACTGAGAGCGGGGGTGAATCAGTATTATGAGATCAATAATTTTATTTCCCAAACAGATTTGTATACACTACTTCAGCTAAGTGAACTAGCGTGTACATGCGACTGTACTAAAAGAAACCAGCGTAATGCAGAGAACTTTTGATTCAGCCAATTTATCATGCATTGAAATTTACCCAGTATATCAGAGATTTATTAGACAGTGAAGTAAAAGCAAAATAAAGCATCACACAGAAGCAACACACATGAACACCAAGATATAAGGTGGAAACCCAATGTGGGTAAAAAGCACCTGCTGTTGTCATCTCTGTCTTCTTTTAATAATAAGAAAACTTGTTTAGAATCTTATACTAGTGTAGACTCATACCAGTACGCAAGCTTCTACCTGGAGAAGGTTACAACCTTCTCTCGTTCTCCAGCTTCTACTAGAAGGGAGCTACAACCCCCTAGCCCTTGTACTAGCTGATATGTTTACTAGTACGTAGGCGGTGACCTATAGAAGGATACGACCTTCTTTCTTCCTCCAAGGACCACGTTTCATAAATTTTCATACTGGATCCATAAACAACATCAAAACTGCAATAAAATCATAAAATACATCTACATCAACCAATCACTGAAACTTAAACATCACTTTTTGAATCAACCACAATTGAATCAATCAATCACAATCGTTGAATCACAATCAATCTAATCATTCAGAATAATGTCACTAGAAAACAATCACCAAAACCCAGAACTCTGCATTGGCAAACATAAACAATTGAAACATAATTTATAAGGTATACGCTACTTCCATGAGTCGAACCAGCATTTATGCATGCTTTTATAAAATCCAACCAGCATACACATCTGCAAATATTAATTCATAATTCTGCAGCTATTCCGGACTTCAGTTATACCTAGATCATAATATTTACAAAATAACACATGCATCAATATTCAGATCTAGACTATGCATGATCAAAACACATAAAGATAATTCATTTCAAGCCTTAAGATCCCAGTCCATCATTATATCTTATTCCTTATCAACCACTAAGGTTCA
Source organism: Pinus taeda (assembly GCA_000404065.3). Lineage (NCBI taxonomy): Eukaryota > Viridiplantae > Streptophyta > Pinopsida > Pinales > Pinaceae > Pinus > Pinus taeda. Next base: position 30,582 of record APFE031324574.1, on the reverse strand, counting down.
TCCTTGGTTCAGATCAAGCACAACACCATAAGCCAATAACCTGCATACTAGCTCTCACACTTCATCAGATATTCGATACTTGCACACTTGGCCTAATGACCTTCTCCTCCTTATATAGTTTGAGGCCTTTCTCAATACCATGGACCAAAACCATTTAGGACCAATGCCTTGGACCAAATACCTAGGGTCAATACCTCGAACCGAATACCTTGGACCAATACCTTGGATCAAAATACCTTTGACCAAATACCTCAGACCAAAAACTTAGTTTTCCAAAATATACACGCTTTTCCTTCTGTGAAAGTGCATGTGTACATATACGCTACTTGTGTTCAATGAACCTGCGTGTATACGTAGCTTGGTCAAGGTGAACCTACGTATACCTCTCTTTATTCATTATTTGTAGTCTGATCTATAATTCTTTGTTGTTGACACGTTGTACTGTGATCTTTTATCTGAGTGAGTTGCCATCAAGGACAACGCTTGTATCATAATGCCAACACGATTATACAATAGTTTGTATGTCTTGGTGAGAACACACCTGATCCCATTAGTGGGTTCTCTCACCAAAGGAAAATCCAAGAACTAAGTCCAGTAGGATCTCAAAGAGTGCTTGGAGTGCTTGAGACATAATGCCCCCAAGGAATACTTGGATCTGAATAGACACAACATGTATAATTTCATCGGTGGTCCTATCAAATTCAAAACCATGCTTCTCATGTTTTAGAATGAGTTGGACATAGGTTCCAAGACAGTGTACCTAGATGCAATGGAGGCTAGAGTCTGTTTCCACCAAGACATTGTTATGTAGTTTGGGGACATCATCACAAAGTATCAAGCTTGACAACAATATGTGACTGAGAAGCAGCAAGTGGAGGTTTATGAGCTAGACTTCTCACAAAATACAGTATCATAGTGTTGTGTCTTGTTAGGCTTTCAAGTTGTCTCTAACATATTTTTTCTTATATGGGTACAAGTGTAAAATGTAATATTATTTGTAATTATGTTGTAAGTGAAATTCCAAGTGTCGGTATTGGAATATGAAAAGTCATCATGTCATGTAATGTGCTATTTTGTAAAGAAGTTGAAGAGTCATGAGGGTAGTCTAAAGGTCACAAATGGGAGTTGAAGAGTCACCCCCTCTTGTTATAAATAGAATCTCATAACTCATGTAACAAGCTTTTGGTGAGCCAAGCTTTTGGCTAGTATTAGGCTTAGAAAGAGTTTGGGAGTAATGTGAAGGTCCTTGGCTTCTCTGTAGCGTAGAGTGAGTATAATTCGTTGGAGGAGCATGTTTTCTTGATTGTAATGTTCAACTATTGGGCCTAGTGGTCATCAATGGTGTGTGTATGAATAGAACTTTCACTTATAATCATAAAAGCAAAGCCAACATGCTTTCATGCATATATTTTGAATATAGTAAGACTATTCTTGTTGTATTTGCAATGTATGTTGTTTAACTTACACATATGCTTATGAATTATTTCATTTGAATTTGTATGAATCTTGTTGAATGTGTGTTGTTGTATTAATTCATCAATTTACCTTGTGGAGTATTCTCCATCTTAGCTTGTGATGTCATTTCGTTTGTGTGTTCCTTTAAAGTTATGTACTATTAACGAATTCCAAGGAATACACTTCCTCTTCCCTTCATGTGTTGGAACCTTCATGAATCGCACTTGACTCTTCACAGGGTCACATAGTTACTTGTTAGGACCTCATATTGTCTCTTTCTGACCATAAATTTTGTTATAATATCACCCTTTTCAACCCATATTTGAAGGTCCTTGTTAGTGTTTTGACTCAATTATTCCAAAGGTATGCAGTGACTCTTCTCATCACTATATGTTTAATTATTTAACATATAATCATGTTGTCTTCATAATTGATCTTTGAAGTTGATTAGTTGTTGAACAATTAAAGAATGATGTGCAGCCTGCATTGTTGGAATTGCCTGAAGTTGGCAGGACTATCTTCTGCAGTTGCTGAAACAGCAGGAACAACACGCAAATCTCGAAGCTGAAACAACAAGAACATCACACAAATCTTGAAGCTAAAACAGTTGAGATTTGCGTACTATATTTGACAGCAATAGAGGAACCCGATCGATCACCGAGGAAGCTGTTACATTGGATGTAACGTTCATAATCTAAATTATTGTAACAACATTCTGTTGACAGGAAACTGATTTCCCTATTTTTGTATACTGGGTTGAACTAGAATCTATAATGTAAATATTTTGTAATAGATGTCTCCTCTTTATAAATCGGAGACATACACATTAGAAGAGGGATGAACAGACTGTAACAAGAGGTTTTAGTCGAGGGAAAGAGACTGAATCTTTTCTATAATATGGTATATTGATGAATGAATAGGGTTTTGTTATGAACATCTCATTTTAGTTCTTGTTTCCTGGGGAATCTTGTGAGAAGGACAGAGCCCACCTTCATCACAAGATTCACCCATTATCTTTCTGCAGTGTGTTAAGTGTGATTTCTGTTCATACCTTGTTAACAAGTACTGTTTCTAGATGTTGTTTTACCTTTGCTGAAACTCTGTTTCTTTCTTAATCGATTGATGTTATTTCATGAGTGTCTCACCGGTGATTAGGTTTACAGAGTGAATTGGCGAACTAGATAAACTGAGGCAGGTGCTGAAGGTTCCCACTCTGGGGATAGGGTCCTGATCCTCTGTTACAGCATAGCCATTGTTTTCCTTTGCAGATTTATTCTTTCTGTTCAATTATTCATCTCTTGTTTGATATCTGCAATAGAGTATAATTGTTGTAACACAGGGTGAAGCTTTAAATGAGGTGTTATTTGTTTGTACTACAACTTTTAGTGCTATTAAGATTGAGTACATATAGTACGTAGTTGCCTTTCAAATAATTGGACTTCCCCGGGTTGACAATTTATGTGGCACTCGACTGTTTAATTAATAAGCAATTAAACTGACCAACATTTTGGCGCCGTTGCTGGCGAAGGCGACCGAAGATTTTAAGAGCATTAATGATTTTATTTTAGATGTACAGGATGCATGAGAGGACGCAAGAAAACTAACCCTACAGGTGGCAAGGACAAAGGAAAAGGGGGAAGGAAAACTTTCATTGATGACATTATTTTAAAAGCTGAAACATCTCAGAGGATAAGCTCTCGGAGGCCACAGACTCAACACTCTCTCCAGACGGACTATGAAATGAAGGAAGTATTGGGACCAGAAAGGGCCGAAGAGACAGTAGGACAAACTGAGGAGTCAGTGGAAGATATTGAAGAACCAATAGAAGATATTGAAGTTGAGGAACCAATTTAGAACATTGAGAGCCCAACAGAAAGCGCTGAAGACCGGGCAAGTGAAACATGGGAACAACCAATGAAGGAAACAATGAAGGACTCTTTGGTGGGGGATGAAGAGAAGGAAGAGGAGAGAATTCCCTTTCCACCTTGGTCTTCCCTATTGAAGATCTTCCCAGACGGGCAACTCCTATGAAGAACATCCTACTCTTAGCCCTACCTAATTTCCATGGTTTATCATCTGAAGACCCTGATGAATTTTTGTTTGAGTTTGATATATTGTGTAGAAGTTATGATTATGCTACTAATCCTCAAAAGTTAAAGTTATTTCCAGCAACATTGAAAGGAAATGCACTAAGGTGGTTCATGAGCCTGGGAGGACATGTGATCACAACATGGGAGCAGATGAAAGAGAAGTTCCTGGCCAAATACCAAGACTATTGCCGGACAAGAGAGAGGAAGGAGGAATTATTTAAGATGGTTGAGAAGGAGGGCAAAAATCTGGAGGATTTCGCGGAGAGGTTACAATACAATTTGCAGAGATTCGATCACCCTAATATGAGTAAGGATATTCTTAAGTCAATACTGTTGAAAGGGGCACAGGATGACTGTTTAGACATGTTGAATATAATTGGAAAAGGGGATATATCTAAGGAATCGTATGATGAGATTGTCAACCTCTGTAAGAGATGTTCAAGAGGAGAAGTAAACAGACCAAAAAGCAGGGATAGTACATACTCAAGAGTCCAAAAATCAGCTAGTGGAGGAGCAACAAGGGCTGAAATAGGTAATTTACTTGAAGAATTTAAAACTGAAATGTTAAGCTCTTTTGCTTCACAAATTGATACCTTGCAGGTTAAAAAGAAGCAGGCAGAGGCAGAAGCTACTTTATCTATTTTCTGCTCTAAATGCAGAGAAAAACACCCACTAAGGGAATGCCCACTGGACAAGGTACCAATTTGCACTATTTGCGAGAAGGACCATGAGACTCAACAATGCCCTTCTTTACCAGGAATAAAAGCAGCACTGCAACCAACTGAAGAAGAAGCTGAAGCAGTTTACTTGCTGACACAGAGGAGGAAATGACAACCACAAGGACAAGGTACGAATTGTAATATGCCATTTAATCATTGGAATAATTATCCTACTTTTCAAGAAAATTACCCGCCCTTAAATCAAATGCAATACCCACCCTTCAACCAAATGAACTTCCCACCCATGCAGCAACCAAACCCTCCCTTTATGGATCCTACAATGTGGAATCCCTGGTCTCTACAACATCTTATTTTAATCAGTGGAACCCAAACTGGACAACTCAGCAAATCCCATTTCCAAACCAATTCCCCCAGTATCAGCAATCTCTCTCTCTGCCATCAAATGCTCCACCAAATAACTAGACAATGAGACCCCAGCTACTTGTACAACCAAACCCCAACCCTAATAATAATAAAGTTGTGCAGGTCATTGATATTCAAAACCAACCTATTTTCCCTATGCAATGAGATGATATTCATTTGCGGTCTGGGAGAGTAGTCGAACCTATTATTGATGATATTACTTCTTCTGACTCTGATAAAGAGGAGACAGAAAAAGATAAGTCGTCCAATAATAATGCTGGAACAGTTGAATCACCCTATAATAAAACTACTGAAACAACAGAGCCGCCATTCCCTGAACGTCTGGCTCTCACAAAGACACCTAAGCCGCCTGCTTTTAACCTTCTAGGGGAATTGCAAAATCTGTATGTTAAAATTCCACTCTTACAAGCACTTAGAGATGTACCAATTTATGCTAGAACTGTTAGAGACATTTGCATTAAGAAACCCGGAAGAAAAGCTAAAGATCCCCTTACAGTTCATGTGATGGGTGATCTAGCTGCTTTAATGACAGGAAAAACCCCTCTTGTGAAATATGGTGACCCTGGTCATCCTACAGTTGTACAGGTTGGAAAAACTTTTTTTTCCAGAGTTCTAGTAGATTTAGGTGCTGCTATAAACATTATGACCCTTGAAACTGCATAGTTATTACAGTTAAAGAATGTAATTAGAGAGACCCCAACCATTCTAGAACTAGCTGACTGTTCCACAATCAAACCAGAAGGGGTTATTGAAGACCTGATAATTTCAGTCGAATCTTGGAACTACCCAGTTGATTTTGTTGTATTACAGACTAAAACAAAGTTGGGGGGACATCCATTGATTTTGGGGAGACCCTGGCTGGCTACAATAGATGCCTTCATCAGCTGTAGATCAGGTTCAATGACAATTTCTAATGGATGTGAAACTAAGCAGCTCACTCTTTAGCCTCATGCTACACCTATGATTAACAATGATAACTCTATATGGTTAGACTATGAGGATGATGATACCCAACCCATTTTGACTGTTGGACAAGTCTTAACTTTTAAAGATACAACCGAGGATGAACTAATTAGTAATTTTATTTCCGAACCTTCTTCGATTAACTCTGAAACACATGATCAATTGACTGCAATCTTGGAACCTGAATCACAACAAAACCTTAAACCTGAAAATTTATCTCAAACATCAACTGATATCTCCTCCAAGAGCATAACAGTAGAAATCGAGCCTGGAAAAACATTGGATAGAAACCCTAACTTAACAGATGCTGAAACACAACAGTTAATGAAGTTACTTCGTGAAAATAAGGAAGCATTCGCATGCGACTACACAGATATGAAGGGAATCCCTCCTTAATTATGTACTCATCGTATTTATATCAAAGAGGGGTCTCACCCAGTCTGTCAACCCCAGCAACAAATGAATCCCAATTTAAGGGAAATTGTTAAAGAAGAACTTCAAAAATTGCTTAATGCAGGGTTTATATACCCTATATCTGACAGTGAATGGGTTTCTCCATTAGTGATTGTACTTAAGAAAAATGGGAAATGGAGAGTGTGTGTGGATTATAGAGCTCTAAATAAAGCCACTCAAAAGGATCATTTCCCCTTACCATTTATTGATCAGGTGCTAGACAGTTTGTCAGGAAAGAGATTCTTTTCCTTTTTAGATGGTTTTAGTGGATACAACCAGATCAAAATTGCACCCGAAGAATAAGACAAGACCACTTTACTAGTCCATGGGGAACTTTTGCCTATAGAGTTCTTCCATTTGGGCTTTGTAATGCTCCAAGAACATTTCAAAGAGCAATGATAGGAATTTTCTATGATATGCTTAATGACTCTTTGGAGATATTTATGGATGAATTTACTCCTTAGGGTGTGACTTTTGAAGATGCATTACAAAACCTTGAGAAAGTACTTAAACAATGTATAGAATCCCATCTTGCCTTAAGTACTGAAAAATGTCATATGATGATGAATCAAGGAACTGTATTGGGACAGTTCATCTCATTCCTAGGAATTCAAGTTGATCCAGCTAAAGTGCAGGTAATTCAGACTCTTCCTATCCCCAAAACACAAACAGATGTAAGAAGTTTTTTGGGACATGCTAGATATTATAGAAGATTTATCAAGGATTTTTCTAAAATAGCTTCTCCTTTGTTTGTGTTACTTACGAAAAATGCTAAATTCAAGTGGACTAATGATTGCCAAAAAGCATTTAATGAACTTAAGCATCAGTTGTCTACAGCTCCTATTTTAAGAGGACCTGATTGGGCACTGCCCTTTCATATATCCTTTGATGCTTCAGATACTACAATTGGAGTTGTCTTGGGTCAAGAAGAAAACAATCTTCCTTATGCTATTTATTTCATTAGTAAAAATATGACCCCTGCTGAACTTAATTACACAGTTATTGAAAAGGAATTTTAGCAGTCATTTATGCTATTAACAAGTTTCGACATTATATTACTGGTTACCCTACTTTTGTTCATACTGATCACTCGACCATTAAGTATTTAATGAATAAATCGGTCACAAGCTCGAGGTACCAGATGGTAATTATTACTACAAGAACCTGATATTACAATTGTAGATCAAATAGGTAAAGAAAATGTAGTTGTTGATTTCCTTTCTTGGATAAAAACTGATGAGAACACTCCAGTAGATGAATCATTTCTTGATGAATATTTATTTGCAGTATCTGCTCACTCACCTTGGTATGCAGACATTGTCAATTATTTAGCTGCAGGGAAGCTACGATCACACCTGTCACACAGAGAGAAAAGAAAGATCATTCAACAAAGTGCTCTGTACAGCTGGATAAGTGGGTGTCTTTTTCACACAGGACTTGATCAGGAAATTTAGAGATGCATTAGAGAAGATGAGGTTTATGATATATTGAATGCTTGTCATGATGGCCCTTGTAGAGGGAATTTTGTTGATAAAAGAACAGCACATAAGGTTCTTAGAATGGGTTATTATTGGCCCTCACTTTTCAAGGATCCAAAGAAGTATGTTAGGTCCTGTGATAGCCATCAGAGAATGGGCCAGCCTAATCATGGAGATGAAATGCCACTGAAACCCCAGGTAATACTTGAACCCTTTGAAAGATGGGCTCTAGATTTCATAGGACCCATCAACCCTCCATCCAATCAAAGAGTTTATATACTGGTTTGCATAGATTATATGACTAAATGGGTGGAAGCTAAGGCACTCATTAGAGCTAATGAAGAATCTCTTTTAACCTTTATATTTGAAGAAATCTTTGTTAGGTTTGGATTGCCTAGAGAACTAGTCACAGATGGAGGACCTCCTTTCAACTCTCATGGCTTTAAAGATACACTTCAGAAATATCATATTAATCATAAAATCTTATCACGCCCAAGCCAATGGGTAGGTGGAAAGTACAAATAAATTCATAGAAGCCATTTTAACAAAAACAGTAAAGGAGAATAGAAGGGACTGGTTTCAAAGGTTCCCTAAAGCATTAGGGGCTTACAGAACTACTTGGAGGAACACTACAGGTTTTTCACCTTATGAATTAGTTTATGGTAAATGTGTTTTTTTTCCTGTGGAATTTGAAATTAAAACTTTAAGAACTGCTTTAGCTGTTAACCTTGACTTGACTGATGCACAGACAACTAGGTTGCAGCAGCTTTAGGAATTGGATGAAAAGAGGTTAGATTCCATCCATCAAACAACTATGATACAACAACAAAGAACCAGGTGGCATGATAAAACCATTAAGTATAAGCAGTTCCAAAAAGGTAATTGGGCTATATTGTATGACTCCCATTTTGAAAATTTTCAAGGAAAATTAAGAACAAGGTGGCTAGGACCTTATGAAGTAAATATTGTTTTTCCAAATGGAACAGTCAGGCTCTTAACAATTGATGATTCTAGAACACCGCTGTTAGTGAATGGGTATCGGCTCCGTTTGTATCAAAAACCTATTTCTAAAGAGGATTTCAAGGCCCCTTGCATGACAGATACACATTATGTCTTTCTGGGGGAGTCTGCTATCCCTCATTGCACTTAGTTTTTCTATTTATATATATTTTTAGATTAGATTTCTTAACTAATAATCCTTGTCAAGGGTTGCCATGTTACAATTAACTATTTTGCAGATCTTAGATTCAGAGGCTGGCTGAGAAGAACAATTTCAATACAAGAAGGATCGGGCTTCGGCTTGGGAAAAATTTCTATTTCACTTCAAATCATAATCCATTCCCTATCACTACCATTCAGCAACATCTTCCCATTTTCTTTGTTGCTAAAACACCATTTTTCCTGTTGTTGAAACACCATTTTTCCTGTTGCTGAAACACCATTATTCTTGTTGCTGAAACATCAATTTTGCCCATTTTCTCCATTAATGAAACACCAACCTTTTCCTCCCTTCCCTAAGAAGCATCAATTTTCCCATTTCTCTCGAGATTGAGGCATTACTTTCTCTCAAAAACAATGGATACATATCACTTTTAATTGAGGGAATCAACCATTCATCATGATAATTGTGTTCCTTCACTATCACTTCCCGTGAATATAGAAAACCTTTCGTATAAATACCCTCATACTTTATAAACCCTTTTTCATGACCATCGGTGATCTATTAACGACGAGATTATATTTTCAGCACAACAATCAAAGGTAAAACGTGAAGGTATGCGTGTTTATGTGTAAATATTAAACTGTAGTTAATGAGAAGATCTCGCTATGATTTCCGAAATCACCGTACATTCAAACCTATCATTTTAGCCTTAGTTGGGGGGAATACCAAAATATTACAATCATTCCATGATATGCCAATTACCGTCATTTTTTTTCACGGCCATGTCTCGTCACCCTGTCTCTGTCTTATTGTGTCATAACCTCATTTGCAACTTCTTACTCTGTTTCGGCTGTGGCAACTCGGCTCTGTACTCTGCATTTTAATGAACCAGTAACTATGGGAGGAAATGCTATTAGACATGAACCTGGCTCAACGGCTCTATTGGAACTTTACCAGGAGGCATATCAGATTTTTCTACAAGCAGGATGGGTGGACTATTTCTGAAGGCTCCCGTATTTTGATTCTTAGCAAGTTCTAGAATTTGCATGCAATTTGAAAGAAGGATACTCTACTGTTCAAGGAGTGTGAATTCCAGTAACGGAGGAGGATATAGCGCAGGTTTCAGGGTTACCAATCAATGGCATTCATTGGTTCAGTCGGAAACACCTCATTTTGAACGCACAACAAGATTTTCTTCTACCAGGGGAGCGAGTCGAGCCTAAAGGCAAGGGTGTTGCACTCCGTTCACTACCATCGCCATGGCCGAAGGTTGCAGAGTTCATCAAGCACTACTTCACCTGTGAAGGACGTTACCAGGTAGTGTACCAGCACGACTTTGTGTTGTTAAATCATTTAAGACATGGTCATTTATTAAATATGCCATACTATCTGCTTGGTTGTCTAAAGAATATGTCACACTATTCCGTGAATGAAAGGCACGCACTCCTCTCCCTCATGCACCATCACTTGGTTTAGCTCCTAATCCAGAGGGAATTTTCCCTGCACAATCCCCCTCCGCTTGACAGCCCTCCCCAGCAAGCTGCTGAAATCCCTAGACCGGCAGCATAAAATCTCCACCAAGTTGCTGAAATCCCTCAACCGACAGCAGAAAATCTCTAGCAAGCTACTGAAATTTAGCAACCAGCAGCCGAAACACCCCAATTGGGCACTGAAAATCCTCAATAGACCCCAACCCTTAATGTAGCCGAACCATCCACTCCCATCGTCCATATTCCCAGTGATAATTCAGATGATGATACCCCCATTATTAAGCTCAAAAGGAAAAGACAAGAAAAAGTTGCACCCCCACTAAAGAGAAGAACGAGGGCTCCAATTAAGGAAGCCGTTATTACTGGTAATCCCCCTATCCTAAGGAAAAAATGTTTGTAAGAGAAATACCAATGTTTTTCCTGCCTCCTTACCTCGAAGACGAACAAGGACGCCTGTAGCAACTGAGACCATCACCTCAAATTCCCCACCTATCATCCTAAAACCTCGTACCCCGCCAATCCCTGAATCCTTACCTTCCTCGCCCTCAGGTACCGAAATGCAAAGTGTTCAGGATTTTGTGACATCATTTCTTTCAAAAGACGCAACTGCTCCACAAGAACCAGCTGCTAATTTATCAAATGTAGAAACCTAAGATGATGTACAACATGTGGCTGCTCCACAAGAAGCAGCCACTAACTTAACAGGTGATACACAAGAACCACCTGTTGAGAAACAAAAGATAGATGACCTAGATGTGGCTGTTACACAAGAACTAGCCACTAACTAACAGGTGTTACAAAAGAACCACCTGTTAAGGATGCAAATGATGAAGCTGCCACTGAACAAAGATCCTCCCATCCACTGGAACCTGCAACTGCTACAGAAGGCTTGGTTACTTTAGCCTCCCTTAAGGAAGAACTAATTTTTGAAATCTGAGATTGAGGCTTATAAGCATGAGTTAATGATGGCAAGGGAAGCTTATGAAAAAGAACTAAATCTGTATATTTTAGCTCAGGTAGCATCTGCAACTGAGAAGAGTGCAGAAAAGGATCGACACAATGAATACATGTGTAGTGAATGTGGTGATCTCTATTCTCAAGCCGGTTATAAGATAATCGAAGTCCCATTGCCTGGATCCACTCCTGTATCTGCTCCTGTCATAGTTAAAAAGGAACGCACTGCTGTTACACAAGAACCAGCAGGGCCTTCAAAGACCTTTGAAGAAGAAATAAAACCACAACTTGTCATGGAACCAGCTCAAGAAAAGATAGAAAAGATAGATCAGTGCCTTAGAATTCAGCCTCTTCGAGGGGGCAACCTCCTTTACATCACATAAATGAACAATTCTTGGATGATACAAATGAAAAAACCTCCTTTCTATATATAGGAGTCTAAGGAGTCA
>APFE031324574.1:2348-13684 GCA_000404065.3 Pinus taeda | reverse complement strand
CTTTCTATATATAGGAGTCTAAGGAGTCACAATATAACCCAACTGACCTAACAATAATAATATAAAGCCACAAAAATAACAATAGAGGGATTCTATGGGGCACAGTAAGAACAATATGGGGGCAATATGGGCACGAAAATATTAATAAGGGGTACAACTACCATAGTAATGGGGTAATCACTAGTATTATAGGGACCCACCACAACTACCCCAGCCTACCCTAGTTGTTACAGATGAAAAACCAGCACCAAAGTCTTTAAAGACTGTATATACCCAGATTGAACCTCGACGTGTAACAATTGTTTTCACTCATACCTCCAGTTTTTAAGAATTGAGGGATACATGGAAGAGAGAGTTTGATCTCTCACAAGAAAAGTCATTTCAACAACATAAATCATTATGGCTGAATCATGTATATAGAAATTGGGAAGTCCTCGAATAGTCTCATGCACAACACAAGGGAAACAAAAAGCTAAAAAGCAGACTGTCTCTTATCTTTGACCTAGTTCAAAGATTACTCGCCACTAGAAAACCATCTTTTAATTATTCAGTGTTTCTGAGAGAACGCTTAGCGTTCCTCCAAGTGAAAGTGATCAGAGGTGGACGACCCCACGAGGTGTCTACACCTCAGCAGTTTATTGAGACTTTTGCAGAAGCGCCAATTAGTGAATATAATTTGTTATGTGAACTCTATCTTCATAATGAGGCCATGCCTGAAGATAGGAAGCTTAGTTTAATTCCTCTCGTTGGTGATATTCAGATTAGAGCCTCCGTTTCTTTCTTGGCTAATCAGCTTAACTAGCAAAATGCTTTCATGTCAGCAACACACAATGAAGAGAACTGTCTTCTCTGGATTTGAGCTGAGCCATAGAATGCCGTTGTTTTTATTGCTAAACATCAACGGGTTCTATGAGAGCCAGGAATGATTTACCATATCACAAAACTACAGACAGCAGTCTTGGAGGACTGCCAACATTATGCCAAGAGTAAGGGAACTTTGGCCATATAAGCAAACAATCTATTTTGGGAACACTGTCCTAAGGAGAGAAGGGAGTACCATCCCTTTAACCCTCTCAATCTTCAGGCAGAAATCTCATGAATACCTAACTATGCTAAATGTATTCAACAGTGTGCTGAGAAATGGTTGGGTTATCACTTTCACTTCCCTCTTCTATGGCTGCCAGGACAACAATACATGGCTCAGTTCACGTTGTCCAAAAAGGAGGAGCTTGTAGCATGGCAAAAAGTTCTGAATGTCCAAGGGTTCAGAGACATGGTTGACAACACTTTCTATACTTATTGCATAAGCAATTTGCACTGTACATCCCAATATTCTGACTCAGACTCAGAATAGAAGTTGCATGGGGACATGCAATCTTTTTAGTTGGGTGGGATGTTAGGACATCATATTGTCTCTTTCTGACCATACATTTTGTTATAATATCACCCTTTTCAACCCATATTTGAAAGTCCTTGTTAGTGTTTTGACTCAATTATTCCAAAGGTATGCAGTGACTCTTCTCATCACTATATGTTTAATTATTTAACATATAATCATGTTGTCTTCATAATTGATCTTTGAAGTTGATTAGTTGTTGAACAATTAAAGAATGATGTGCAGCCCGCATTGCTAAAACTACCTAAAGTTGGCGGGACTATCTTTTGTAGTTGCTGAAACAGCAAGAACAACAGGCAAATCTCCAAGCTGAAACAGCAAGAACAACATGCAAATCTCGAAGTTGAAACAGTTGAGATTTGTGTACTAGATTTGACAGCAACAGAGGATCCCAATCGATCACTGAGGAGGCTGTTAAATTGGATGTAACATTCATAATCTAAATTACTATAACAACATTTTGTTGACGAGAAACTGATTTCCCTATTTTTGTATAATGGTTTGAACTAGAATCTATAATGTAAATCTTTTATAATAGATGTCTCTTCTTTATAAAGAGGAGACATCTACATTAGAAGGGGGATGAACAGATTGTAACAAGAGGTTTTCTTGGCTGAGGGAATGGGACTGAATCTTTTCTTTTAATATAGTATATTGATGAATGAATAGAGTTTTGTTCTAAACAACTCATTTTAGTTCTTGTTTCCCGGGGAATCTTGTGAGAAGGACAGGGCCCACCTTCATCACAAGATTCACCCATTATATTTCTGTAGTGTGTTAAGTGTGATTTCTATTCCTACCTTGTTAACAAGTACTGTTTCTAGATGTTGTTTTACCTTGCTGAAACTCTGTTTCTTTCTTAATCGATTGATGTTATTTCATGAGTGTCTCACCGATGATTAGGTTTACAGAGTGAATTAGCAAACTAGATAAACAGAGGCAGGTGCTGAAGGTTCCCGCTCTGGGGATAGGGTCCTGATCCTCTGTTACAGCATAGCCATTGTCTTCCTTTGTAGATTTATTCTTTCTGTTCAATTATTCATCTCTTGTTAGATATCTGCAATAGAGTATAATTGTTGTAACACAGAGTGAAGCTTTAAACGAGGTGTGATTTGTTTGTACTACAACTTTTAGTGCTATTAAGATTGAGTACATATAGTACGTAGTTGTCTTTGAAATAATCAGACTTCCCCAGAGTGACAATTTATGTGGCACTCGACTATTTAATTAATAAGCAATTAAAGTGACCAACATAGATCAACTTCATCAGCGTTGGAGGATAAGACTCCACAAGAGGTATGGACTGGTAACAAAAACCTCTCTTTCACATCTGAGGGTATTTGGATGTGATGCATATGTACATGTTCCAAAGGAGAAAAGAACCAAGTTGGATAGTAAATCTGAAGAGTGCATCTTTATTGGGTATAAGGATGGTTTAAAGGGTTATAAGATTTGGAACCCAGTAACAAGGAGGGTTGTGTACAACTAAGATTTGGTGTTTAGAGAGGTGAAATATGTTATTAAACATGAATTCCCATCAAAGGAACCTGAGAAGATAAAGTTTGAGCTTAAGGAAGAAGAAACTAACTCTACAATAGAAGAGGAATTAGAATATGAAGAGCCACAAACTCCAGGTGTGAGAAGATCAGTTCGAGAAAGAAGGAAGCCAAAAAGGTATATTCCATCTGCTTTCTGTTCAAAATTTTTGTTATCTATTACTGATGATGATCCTAGAATTGTGAAGGAAGCAGTATATTCAGAGGATGGAAAACTATGGAAAGAGGCCATGGTTGATGAAATGGCATATTTGCACAAAAATGAGGCTTGGGACCTAGTGGAGTTCCTGGATGGAAAGAAACCCATTGGTAGAAAACGGGTGTTCAAAAAGAAGACACATGTAGAAGATAAGGTGGAGAAATACAAAGCTTGGTTGGTAGAAAAAGGTTATTCCCAGGTGTCGGCAATTGATTTTGGTGTTATTTTTTGTCATGTTTCCAAGGTAGCTTTTATTAGATTACTTTTATTTGTTGCTGTTGCTTTTTATTTTGAGGTAGAACAGAGGGATGTGAAGACAAGATTTCTTCATAGAGATATAGAAGAGGAGATCTACATGAAGCAACCTAAAGGCTTGGCGGTGAAGGGTAAGAAAGAATTGGTATGCTAGTTAAAGAAGTCTCTGTATGGGTTAAAACAGTTACCAAGGATGTGGTATCATAAATTTGATACATTTATACAGGGACTTGGCTTCACCAAAAGCAAAGTAGATCACTGTGTGTAATTTAAATTAATTGGTGATCGTGTTATCTATCTAATCTTGTATGTGGATGATATGTTTCTCATTGGAAATGACAAAGAAATTATCGAGGATTTGAAGACCTAATTATCCTCCAAATTCGACATGAAAGATCCTGGTGCTGCAAACTATATTTTGGGCATGGAAATTAAAAGAGATTGGGCAAAGAAGAAACTCTGATTAAACCAAAGTAAGTATGTCAAGAAAATACTGCAGAGGTTTAAGATGCAGGATAGTAAACCGGTGAAGGTTCCTATTCTTGTAGGTGTAAAATTATTTGTTGAACAGTGTCCCAAGACACAAGAAGAGGAAGAGGACATGTCCCGTGTTCTATATGCAAGTGCAGTCAGTAGCTTGATGTACGCGATGGTCTGTCTTAGACCATACATTGCACATGTAGTGGGAGTATTGATCAAGTTTATGTCAAAACAAGGGAAGGAGCATTGGACAACAATGAAGCAGGTTTTCATGTATTTGTGTGGCACTAGTGATTATGGTTTGTGCTACCAAGGAAGACTAGAATTGGACAGAATGTTGGATATTCATGGCTTTGTTGATGCGGACTGGGCTGGAGATTTGGATTAGAGAATATGTACAAGTGGGTATGTGTTTAACCTATTTGGAAGTGCAGTTAATTGGATGAGTAAGAAACAATTTGTAGTGGCACTATCAACATTTGCAAAAAAAAAATTGCTTCCCTTTTTTGTAGATGATTTCAAAGTCATAATCCAACATATTTGTGACCCATTTTTTATGTTCTTATGAAGATAATATTTGTTCTAAAAAGTATTTAAGACTATCATGATCCATTTTTACCTTGAAGTGTCTTCCCATTAGGTAAGGTCGCCATTTCTTAAGTGCATATAGTATTGTTGACATTTCCTTCTCATAAATAGCTTGCTTGAGGGACATTTATTTGTATGGATGTAGTTGTAAAAATATCCAATCGCCTACATAAAAAATTCTTTCACTGCATTGTTGCTCTGCCTGTTGTTTCATTCGATTCTTCACCAAAATGGCGTTATCCTTTAAAAGTGGGAGAACTCATTGTTGATGCTCGATGTGATTTTTCACTACTTGAACCTTTTTCTTCTTGATATGTCCTTCTATCTTGAGAGTTTGAGGAGTGTTAATTTTTTCCGATGCATTAAAAGATATGGTCGGATTCATTTCTTGATGCTCAATGTGATCTTTCACTTGAACATTTTTTTCTTGATATGTCCTACCTTGAGAGTTTGAGGAGTGGTAATTCTTGCCAATGCTTTACAAGATATGTTCAGATTCATTTCTTCTTTCTCTAGTGTAGGTTCTTGGTGTATATCCTTTTCTTTTGGCATTTATTGATCCTTTTCATCCTCCTCTTCACAATCTACGTAAAATAATTTCTTCTCAGCACACTTACAACCTTTAGTGTATTTTCTATCACAACTATAACAAAGTCATGTTTCTCCTTTTTCATCTGATTGTTGTGGTGTAAGCCTTGTAGGTTGTGGAAGGCTAGGAGAAAAAACACTTCCGTATTTATAACTGTGAGTGGTAGGATTCCTTGTTTCCATAATTCCACTTTTGATTTTTCTTGCCATCCTGAATGCCTTCTCCAATGAATCACTTTTCCAAAGACGAACCTCATGTTGAATGTTATCCTTTAAAGTCCCTATGAAGACATCAATCCTTTGCTTCTATGGAATATTGTTTACCCTTATATTCAAGTTTTGGAAGTCCTCAATGTGTTCTGCCATTGAAACCTTTTGTTTGAGATTCATCAATTGGCTAAAGAAGGTGTGGCTCTTTGTATCCTCATAATGTGCTATCATTTCCTCTATGAAAATTGACGAGGTGACAAGTGGTTTACAAGAAAGAAGCCTCTATACCATAAAAACTAATTTGATTCTAAATATAAAGATGAAATATGTACCATTTGTAATAGCTGTACCTCATGTAGATCAAAATATTGCTCCATTTGTAGTATCCAATTTACCGGATCCTTTCCGTCCAACTTCCTCATATCGTTTTTTCTTGATTTTATGAGCTCAATATTGAAATGACTGCAACTCTGTAATTGCAGATCTCCAAGTTTTGAAATTGCGTCTTGTAGTAACCCTCTGAGTCCTCTTTGCAATTCCACCACTCTGATCAAAATTGGATTCTCCAAGAAAGAGTTATGACCAATCTCCTAATATGACATGATTATATAATGTTTCAGTAGAGAAAACTTGTATGATGTTCCACGTGTTACTGTTTCAACCTTTGGGTATGAAAGCTATACACAGAAAAGTATAGTTCGTCATCATTCTGTAAATTCTTACGAAATTTCAATATGATTCTCAGAGAGAATGTTATGTTGATTTTCCCAAGGTCACATGTTTAGGATGTAATTCAGGAGTCTGCAAAACCCTAATTTCCTCAGATTTTATCTCTGAAAATATAGTGAGACAAGATCTAAAATTCAGACTCGAGCTTCACCAAGATTTTAGCTCAACTGGGTTTAAATTTTAGAGTTTGAACGTTCGTAAAAAAAAAATTATAGTGAACATTCCACGATGACTTGTTTGCGATGAAATTTTGGAGCTTGCAAAAACCCTAACTTCCTTAGATCTTATCTCTGAAAATATACCGAGACAATATCTAAAATTTAGACTTGAGGTTCAGCCTGATTTCTTCTCAAATGTTTTTCTTTTAGCTTCTGAAACTTTGTATCGAAAATGTTATAGCAAAAATGCCACGATGACCTATTTGGAGTAGTGAAACCCTAGAATCCAAAGCTCTGATACTAAATGTTATGAAACCAACTCACAATAGAATAGATAGATCAACACCTTATAAGCTAGTCTCTTCGAGGGGGAAGCCTCCTTTACATTACAGAAATGAACAATTCTTTGATGATACAAATGATAATACCTCCTTTCTATATATAGGAGTCTAATGGGTCATAATATTATCAGAGCCGACATAACAATAATTATGTAAGGGGACAACAATAATAATAGTGGGCTTCTATGGGGAACAATAGTAACAATATGGGGACTACAAGGCACAACAATATAATAAGGGGGTTGCACTAATAACAGTAAAGGGTTACACTAGTAGTATAGGGACCTAACAGGTACATTAGTTGATCATATCATTTACTATAGTTGATCATATCATTGATCAAATGACTAGTTAACAAATACTAAATGACAGTGAAATGAATTTTTATTATTTTTCATATCAAACATAATTGACTAGGAGCAATATTTTCTATAGACTTATGCAACAATTTTTTTATTAGAAACAAATGTGGGGAGTAACAATAGTCTATCTTCATAATGATAAAGCCTAAATTTCTATGGTTGTCCTTTTCTACATGCACTTCTTTCCCTTTCAAGAAATCCTCTACCTATGAATACATGATCGATGGCTCGTTTCCTATTAGCATGTACTTGAAATTTTTGAAAAAAATCTCTTGGATAAGGCATAAGTAATCTCTGATCTTAGGGTTGAGCTAGGGAGCACATCAACAAACAATTTCCCTAAAATAAAAAGCATCTAGGACATATGCAATGTTAGAAATTCCTGTTAGAGTCGGTCTAGTAGCCCTCCATCAGCGATCAAAGCTCTTTGCATTTGCATAGGTAGGTGTCTCATCAGTGTCATTTTTTGCATCCCATTAGGCATGCCATAACCCTGATAGAGGAGCTGGTGTCTTTTTCCCCCTCTTGGCATTGCTGGACCAAAGTCATTTCAGTCATTAAAATTTTTCAAGATTGTCTTGTCTTGTCTTGAGGTCAAATTCCTAGGTCTAGGGTTTTGGTCAAGTTTGTCTTCAAGGTCATGTCTCTGAAGGTCAATAAATGTTCAGCAAGCCAAAGGGATGATTTTAAAGGTGTTTCTTCACAAATTTCTATCTTGTACAGTTAATTTTCACCTTGGATTTAAAAACTCTGTTTTTAAAGCCAAGGTCATTTTTCAATTTTTTTGTAAAAAGTGATGAAATTTCAAAAAACTTCAAAGGACAGCATGTAACCCTGGCTCCCTTGCCAAGATCCCTCAGATGATATCCCTGCAAAAAGAATCGAGCAATAGCATTAAATGAGTCAATTTCAGGACAAAGGAAACCAAAAAGTCAAGTTTTTAAAGTGTCAAAGGAAAAACATTAGAATGTGGGTTGTGACATGAAATTTGTTCCAAGCAAGGTTATAAAGGCTCTATTTCCCTCCATCAAGCTTCATTGTGCATCCAAGTGATAGAGAAATTAGTTGCAAGAGCGTTTGAGTGAATTCGGTGAGTTTGGGAGAGGAGCAACCCGTCAAGACTGGTGTGCGACCCGTCAAGCGAGCGCGACCCGTCAGGGCACCTCTGCAAGTGCAAATTTTGTATGGGCGTGACCCATCAGGCACGTGAGACCTGTTGGGCAGTGCACATGACCCATCAACGTTCCCTCTATACAAAACCGCCATCAAGCTACTAAGGAACCACGAGTTGCTAAATTTTGCAAGGTAGGCCCTCAATCATGAAAAATTATTGCTTTCTACAGTTCAAGAAGATCATGATTGTATTTTTAAAGGTCTTCATTTTGCAAGTAAAAGTCTCCACTGTGCTTTTGGGATTGAAGTTGTCAAAATTGCTAGGGTTTATTATGCTGTTTTGAGGTATCCTTTTTCTTTCCTATTGTCCACCTCCCATTACATATTTCTTATCATTTTATTTAAATTTCCCCTTCCAAATTTGCTAAGAGCCTTAAACGCTACCCCTCTTCCCTAAAAAATAAAAACTCAAGTCCTAACCCTACCCCTCATTATGCCAATGTAAACAAATATATATCATGATGCATATGCAATGATTTTTGCAATGTTTTTCCCTTAAATCCTGTTTTATATATTTATTCCCATTTTCCCTTTAGAAGTGCCCCTCCCCTAACATTCTCCTCATGTTCCTTGTCCCCTTGAAACAACATATAAATCAGCATTTTGCAGGCAGAAACAATAGTACATTTTGGCCACTCTGCTCTTTAAACAATGTCAAAAACTGAAACCTATGAGCAGAGTGATGACCAGGCATCAGCTTCAAAAATTGAGGTACAGAGGAGGCCTCATAAGGGAAAGGGTGGAAATCACAGGAGAGAGGAGCCCACCTCTTTGACAGATTTACAGGCTTGTCCTATGGCAGTCTCATGTTTTCAGTACATGTCTTGCAATGAGTTTTGTGAGAAGATCTCTCAGATTGAGCACCACAGAGAGTTGGCTCACCTATTTGTTTTACACTTGCATGATGGACATGTCAACCTTGCCGGGGTGGACTTTATTTTGACACTCGAGGTGATTGCACAGGCTACAGGGATACCTAATGTCGGGGAGATATGGAATAAGCACAAGGTGTTCGACACTGTTCAAGTTGAGCCTTTTATTAGACCAACATTCGTGAGACTATTGACAGGTGTGTTTCCATTCAGATTTCTCAGGCGTGAGTATGCTCCCATGATGAGGCTCATCATGCGCTATTTTACCTGTGAGGGCAGATTTTCACAAATATATTCGTACCATATCCGCATATTGATGCACTTCACATGGGCACGGATGATGAATATCACTGTTTTCTTCTATCAGAACATTGAGAGGATGGTGTCCATAATGCAGAGGAAGAGCCCGACACAGCAGTATAAGAGCCTTTACCATTATGGTTTGATTCAGCTTGTAGTATTACGTCAGTTGGCTCAGCGAGGCATCTCATGGGAGGCGTTCATCTCTCGTGAACTTTTCATATCATCACCCCTGCCACATCCTGAGGTTGTTCACGAGGAGGGAGGACCATCTCAGCAACATGACATCCCCGTCACTAGACATGTCAGCTCCTCACCTTTGGTTACTTATCAGAGAGGCCAGAGGGCCTTATTTGCAGCAGCTCAGCGAGTACTTTCTCCACACCAGGTGGAAGGGGTCTCGCCTTCTTCATCAGCACAACGAGTGTTATCTCCACACCAGCTGGAAGGGGCCTCGCTTCCGACAGCAGCACAGGTATCAAAGAGGGGCAAGCAGCCCATGATTGAGGAGGGATTGTTAGGTGATCCAGATATTGACATTATTGATCTTGACGCCAGTTCTCCTAGCTCAGAGCTTAAGGATATCATCCGAGAGCAAAGGACCGAGAATGAGTCGCTGCACACGAAAGTGCAGATGGAAAAATGGATAATTAACTATTTAGAGTAGCGCAACAAACAGTTGGAGGATGAGCACAAGCTTTATGAACTACGGAAGATTCGTGAAGACTGGGAATTGGCTCGTAGGAGACCCGGTGATTTGACACCCATAGATCGAGAATCTATGCTTATTTGGGACAATTCTCATTTGAAAAGGCTGTTGGCTAAGGCCAACCAAGATAAGAAACTGTTGAGGAACATGAAGAACCATTATTGGGCGCGGATGCACATGTGCAAAGCGAAGATGAAGGTGCTTCAAAGGCGGTTGGCCAAGGCACTAAAACGGAGAAAGAGGCCCGATCCCCTTCACATCTTGGCTGAGGCTTCACTCAAGGACCAAGGCACTAAATAGCCTAGCCACAACACAAATCCCAAGAAATTTTGAGCATTTTGGGTAAATTTTGGTTTTTTCAGGCAATTTACAGGTTTCTCCATTAACGGGTCTCACCCCCCGTGAGACCCTTCATCCCGGCAACTTCATTTTGCAAAAAATCAGCATTTCCAGATTTTTCATGGAAAGTTACACATGCTCAGCCATTACTAAGAAATTTCACCAAGTTTTGGGCCTCCAGAAAGTCAAAAAACAAGCAAAAAATGACTTTTTGCCACATTTTTGACACACAGAAAGCAGTCTTGGGAGATTGCAATTTTGGAGGGGCAAATGACCACCAAATTCAGACATTCCAGTTGGGTTGGAAAGTAGACTCACACACCTTTCCAAAAAGCCCACTTTTGCCTCATTTGGACACTTGGAAGTACCTCAAAATCAGCTCCAAATTAGCGTGACCCGTCAGGCAGAGGTACGCGACCCGTTGGACAGTTTTCACAGGAATTCATCTACAGCTCAGGAATTCGCCCAGCTTTGACCAGTTTTGACTTGAGATGGGATTTTTCACCCTCTTTGATGTAATTAATGTACTTTTATGACACTTTTACACTTATGTACCTCTTCTAGAAGATTCATTCATGAAATAGGTGAAAATTAAATGAATGAATTGGTTTCCTAACTTATAGAGGCAAGTTGTTTTGACTGCCTAGATTTTAGTGCTAATTTTAGAAGTGGTTGAAACAACTCCTAGAAGGATGAGCTCGACCCCTAGAGGCAAGGAAAGGTGTTCCTATATTATGTATTTTCTTAGTCATTTTGAGGGGTTGGAAGGTTGGACTCTTGAGGGAGAAGCTATCATTGTATTATTTCACTGTATCTCTGCAATTTTTGGCTAAGGAAGACTAGGGTTTTGCAATCCTTTTTGGGATTCTTGTGGTTACATGTATTTATGGTGTGTTTCTCTATGTACCTGTAAGTGTGTTATGTGAATCATTTCCTTTCTTTTCCTTCTGCACATTAAGCAAACGAAGTGTTAAAGTAAAGAATTCATGACTGTCATGCTCTGCTTTTAAGTTTGTTTAATTTCAATGTTTTCTATTGTTTAAGGAGAATTCAAAGTTATTGTTTGCTCTCCTTAACTCCT
>APFE031324561.1:2760-45661 GCA_000404065.3 Pinus taeda | reverse complement strand
AAATCTCTATGTATATGTGTTTTATGTGTTATGCTCTCGCATTGTTTATTTTCTTTGTTTTAGAATTCGTATGCAGGTAATTTATGTATAGGGTTAAAACCTACACACCCAAGTACTAATTTGTAATGTTTCTCAACAACTTTAATGCTTCTAAAGATATTATTGGGTAAGGTTTGCAAAAAATGAGTTCATATAATGGTTCCAAGAAGCCATCACAGATAAGTGCATACAAAAATTGGTACTTGATCTTTGATAAATCTCTACAATAAACATGAATATGAGGTTACTCTAGGGACCAACACCAACCTAACCCAATGAATGTGTTAGAAGCTTAGACCACATCTAACAAGTAAGATGATATGCCAAGTTTCATAGCTCCTATTAAAGCATCAAATTTAGATTTACCACTAGTTGAAAATTCTACTTCCTTTATTGATTTCATGCATAATTAGTACCCAACATATCTTCACATAGTTGAAGCCTTTTCACCAAATATCTTATTGATACTAGAAGAACCCATAACCCTTTTCACTTAATTCCTAACCCATAGCCCCTATAAAATTTGGCCTATATGATTTATAGCCAATATAAAACATAAACCATATAATATGTAATTGTCGTCCCCAAATTATTATAAAAACTAAATAATAACTCATATAAACTAACCATTATAATAAGAAACACCAATAACCATTATATGTTCTACCGAGTAGTTTGTATAAATATCTAACCCCCATCACCATTAACTTCATCTCACTCCATACCCTAACTTATAACCACTTGAAACCCTATAATATTTAACCTTCATTACCTTAAAACCCCACTTAACAATCTTGAACCCTAAACCCTCATAATTGCTAACCTTTATAGCTCTTGACTCCTAATAACCGATATCATTGGACTAAATCCCATGAATTTTAAACCCTACCCATTGAACCCTAGATGATGAAACCTTACAACAATTAATCTATTTAATCCATAAATACTTATCGCTTTAACCCATAACCAATATCATGTATAATCCATAACCATTATAACACCCAACCCACTATAATCCTTAGCTAGGAGCACCCTTTATAAACAACCCTTTAATCCCCAACACAAGAAACTCCGAAACCACTATCACCTAATGATCAACCCATATAACATCTAAGGTATATATAATCCTTATAGCTTCTAACCCTTATCAAATATTAACCCCAACACACTATAACACTAACTCCTACAACAGATATCATACATAATCATTGACCTCTAATTACACTCTTAGAGTGCAAGGTTGTGACATTATTGATTTACAGCTCTATAGTCCCCAAACCCTCTAGTTGAATTTTTTTGTTAGAGATCATTGCCTTTGTGCACTATGCTTTTTATGTCAAGTTTGCATCTTCTTTATGCTGTAACCTCTAATCATAACCCTTATCATCATTAATCTCTATAACCTAATAAATATTAATCTCTAGTACATATAAGCCATTGTGGCCATTATCTTGATTATTTGCAAGCCTTATAGAAACTTATAGGGGGGAATCTCAAGTCATTTCCATCACTTTTCTAGTTATGAGTAAGCCTCATTGAAACTTAAATGGGGGAAATGTTAAGTCAATGCCATGATTATCCTAATGATGAGAAATCCTGATAGAATTTGATAGGGGGAAATCTCAAATAATTATAATCTATCACCCCTAAAACCTATGAAACCTAACCTCCATAACACAAACATTAAACCATGACCATTATCAATGTTATAACTCATAGGTATAACTAACACCAAAAACTCAGAATTGTATCACCCCTAAACTCTATCCCCTAGTATTCCGTATAACCCCTAGTTCCTAACCTCTTACGCATATAACCCTTCACTCCTTACTCCTATCACCTTTAACCCATAAACCTTAATATCTAATCTCTAACACATTCAAATCTTAACGTCTGCAAACCCTAGCCTAGCAACATTTGTCAATCTTTATAACCCTAATCACTCAACATTATAAACCTTCACTCATATGATAATCTCATTTTATTACTTTAAATAACCAATTTTCAATATTGTTCCTAAATCATATAAACAATGGTAAGTTCATCAAGTTCTTCATCTTCATCCAATTCAAATTCTAGTACGATAAGTTCATATATAATAACCTAACATTCATAAAAAAAGCTATTTCAAAAAATTCACATATTTTTATTAAAAGACTTTTAGTGTTCACTCATAAATATTGACTTTATATTGCCACTTACATCAATTTCAAGTTAAACATCAAATAATTCCTCCTCTACTATAAAATTGAAGTAGTGCACTAGTTCATTTTTATATCAAGTTGTGATTTCATAATTATATTAATTAGCTCATAATATATGATTAAATAGGACATATGTATATTTAAATTTTCATGTAAATTAATTATTATGTGCATTGTCTACATCATCAAAATCCATCTCCAACTATCTACCCAATTTATTCTTCAACACCACATGTTTGAATGAATATATGTGAACCAATAAACTATAAAACATGTACTCTATGAATTTATCATAAGGTTCATGAGAAATAGTAACGTGTTTATTAAGTATCCTTGTGTGTATATATTAGATTTGTAGGAAACTAGGGAAGTTTCCCAATTTTTGACTTTAATATAGTTCATCCTTGAATTGGAGCCAAGATATTAAGTAGAATATGTCTCCATAACAGTCCCTGATCAGTACATAATATACCTTAACATCAATCTTTTTTGGTAAATTGGGATATGCCATATTCTAAAAGAGTAGCAAATTCAGAGGTAAATATAGATCACCCTTTGAAATATTAATATGAAGCATTAAAGGTGTGTGCTTGTTTCAATTGCAAAGGAATGAATAATCATATATGATATATTGTAATAAAATATAATTGGTGTGATGGACTTCCTTAGAGGGATTGACTTTTGCTTCCTCCCATTGTTGAAAACACTATAGGTCCTATAAAGCATATGAAAATTCATCTCTTTTCGAAAAGTCTCTTCTAGGAAAGATGTATTGTAAGGAAATCATTCAAAGATTCTAAATATTTCTTAGATGTTAAAGATTCATCAAATTTCTTAGATGTTAAAGACTCTTCATATTCCTTAGATTATGAGAGTGCATATGATGATCGAACCATTAGGAAAATTATCCAATCCTTTTACCAACCAACCAATACCTTTAGAATGTGTGGTGATGCAAAACACCCTAGCTACATGGTGCCACTACATAAATAGTCATACAATAAATCTAGCATATAGTGCTTGGTCTACCTCTGGGACATTTTTTAATATAGTATAGATTTTCTCATATTGTGATTATAGTTTCATGATTTCCCCTTCTAAATTTAGGCTTATATTTCATGTCAAATTTGCAATCAATGCAATTATAAATTTGACAAGAGCTGTGACCTAAGTAGAAGAACTCTATCCCTCAAAACCCATATCCAAGGTTTAAAACACTGAAATCAACACATAAATTGAAAAGTGGTCCTTTAGAATCACCCTTTCTTTTGGGGGAAAGGAATTAAAAACTACACCTATTTGCAACCATGGAGTTAAAACCCCATAATTTTGTGAAAAAAACTAAAATCAACCTTTGGATAAAAACTGAGTACAATCAATAGCACCCGATTTTTTAGAGGAGTTAAAATTATAAATTCTTTCTATCGTGGCCTTGATAGTTAGTAATGTTGCAATAAAAGACACAAAACCAAACCCTAATCCAAGAGTGACACTACTAGCATCACCTCCTTTTTTAATTGTGGTTAAAATCATGACTTGTTTGAAACCATGACTTTGACAATTGGTACCATTACAACCAAAACTTAAAATACAACCCTTAAATTGAAAAATGGTGTTACTAGTAGAAAACCTTCTTTTTTTCAAGATAAAAATTATAATTTATTGAATTTGTGGCATTGACAACTAGTACCATTTCAACCATAACCTTAAGATTCATCCCCTAATTAAAAAGAGGTGCCACCAATTTTTTTTTGTAAATTTAAATCTATTAATTCCATAAATCAAGGTTACATCGTGAAAATAGATACTCTAAATTACATCTTCTACAAACTTGGATTTAAAAACCAGGGTAATTCATGGGTTTCTCTTTTTTACCCTTCCTCTTATGAACATCAATCCACCCACCTGGGCCATCTGGGATAGTGGAGGATAATGTTTCTTCTTCAAAATTTTGAGAGATTACCATTACAATCGATTCAATTGAACTCAGAAGGTCTTTTTCACTATCAAAATGTACTGACTCATGATTGCACTTTTTCCCAGAGAGAGTTGACACAGTTATGGTTAAAGTTTCATGTTTTCCTTTACTGGGGGCTATGTCGATGTAGCTAGGAACTGCCTAATATCCTAAGAGGCTAAGGGATTGGGAGATAGTTGTTGATGCTGAGAGTTATTCTTCTTTGTACCTGCAAGAGTCTTGGACTTTATTGCTACCTTCAGATCTCTCCAGACACAATAAATTCTTTGTGGTTCCTTATTGCAGAAAACCCCTTTTGAGGAGGGGCACACATTTTGAAGGTACTCACGCTTTTGGAAAATTCTGCATTTGAAGGTAGCATTTTCTAATCCAATGGTTGGATGTACTCGTTTCCCTCTTGTGTTAGGACGATTTTGTCTTGTAAGCCCTTCGTAAGGTCCACTTCCACGCATATGTGGAAATAACATACAAAACCCTTCTGATAATATGCCATTATCTACTTTGATATAGCTACCAACAGTGTCACTAATGTACTCTAGAATCATTTGCATGATCCATTAAAGAGGTAACTATGGGAACCTAACCTAAACTAGAACATGCAGGGACTTCATGGTTAGAGGATAAAAATTTGGGAACTATGGTTGAATTGAAAGACCTACCCGACCTGAAAACCCCTGATTGAAGACCTTCTTTTGATCTTCCAAACCTTTAAAGAAAACCACGAAGTATCGCTTCGAGCAAAAAAACAGTTCTATGTTCTAGGTTTAGTTTTGGTAAACCCATTCTTTGAGGGCAAATGAAGAGGCCAAAAGCCATTAAAATGGCATATAATGGCCCAAATTTCAAAATATTTTGTTCTTCTCTTATTAATGCTCTCTTTCACCTCTAATGTTGGGATTTCCAATGAATGTTCCACCACAAAAACCTGACTAGAACTTGCAATCTGAGGATTCGGGCCCGACTTTAGGGATTCTTTAAAAGACACGGGCCTTGAAGAAGAAGAGGCCCCATCACCCTTGACACCTCCTCGTAGACCTCAAACAAGGGAGACAACCATGTCAATTTTAATACTAGAGGCTTTGAGATCACTTTCCATCTCCAACATCCTCCCTTCGAAGAGGATTTTGAACACTCCCATAGGTATACCTGTATACTATTGAATGCAGATAGCTACATAAGCTACCAGATCCTCCTCTTTTACCTTGAAACATACAAAATCTTCGGTTAGTGATCTAACAAATATGGAGAACATTTGAATGTCCTTGGCTCCCACACACCTTGGTTGACTCTCTGGTTGGAGGCTTTCGTTAAATAAGTTGTAGACCTGACCAAACCCTAGATTGACTTGTCTTGTGGAATATTCGACAAGCACTTTATCGACCTCCTTTCCGCAATCAAAAGATATAAGCAATAATCTAGCCAAAATTAACCTAAGAAGCAATATGCCAATAACTAGTGGAAGCAATAGATCTAAAACTCGGTTGGCTATCCAGAATCTACAATGAGAGTCTCCTTCAGAATTTTTTAACAAACATATTGTAGAAAACCATCATGCCCATACATTTGATTTGTACAAGTGCACTCACAAGTTCATAAGGCCATCTCGAAACCAGGCAGAATGGGATGAAAATGTTGAAGGCTTGGGTCTCCTCAATCCTCAGGCTCCCACTAAGACTAAATGATGGCAGCCTAACCGAACCTATAACAAGAATTCCTTTGATTTCATCTATGCAAGTTCCTCCACCTAGGCTGCTAATCACCTCACAATCCACCATACTCAGGCTATAGGCAAAGGATTGAGGAGGGGCGAGAGCCTTCCCTCTCACCGAAAACCATTTCTCCAAGTTCGAAGTGATGGATCCGCTGAAACCTACAACAATATGGGTTGTCAATGTTGTGGTGTCAAATAGGTTGTAATTTTAACCTCAAAAAATGGGATATGATATTAGTATTGCCAATTTTTTATTCATGGGTTGACTTTGAGTCGTTGGTTGTTACATTATTAATTGTCAAGGATATAGTTTCAAACAAAATGTAATTTTAAACTTGAAAAAAGGGGGCTGTTATTAGTAATGCCACATTTTGATTTGGCTATTAGATTGAGGTTTTATTTGCAACATTAAAAGGTTTTAAGGACAAGATTGCAATAGGTTGTAATTTTAACTCCCGCGAAAAGGGGCGACTCTAAGAACACCACTTTTTAAAATTGGGTAAAAATAACCGCTAAATGTGGCTTTTAAAAAATGTGAGCTCTAGAAAGTTCATATCAAGTACATAACAACATGGCATGTTCCTAACCTGGGAGAGGTTAAACTAACAAAATTTTGTAGACATTATTATAGATGTAATTATTATGGTAGATTGTCATCATTTAAATCTTCTAAGTACAATATCTACTTGAATTCAATAGCGATCTTAAAGGATTATATAGATGTGGATGTTTGTTCATACTTACATAGGAACATTTCATGGTTTATTAATAGCTTAAAAAGACAATGCAAAAATGTGAATTCTATCTTTATTGAGATAATTAATGATGAATTATTAGTGGACTATAGTTTTTTTATGCCTATACTTATTTGAAAGAAAACACAAGAAGTTGGTCTCCCCTTAGAGGTCCTAATAGAACAAAAGAGGAAGACAACAAAATGATATTATTTTCAACTTTAAGAGTTTGTATGAACAAATTGTATTGATGAAATATTGAAAGACTTCCTCTAAAAAAATAGTTATTACATTGAATTTATTTATATTTATTGTATTAAGAATTATTTATACAATGTATGTTTGTTCATATGGTATCCATTTTTACAATGATGGTGATAATAGTGATAATGATATAATCAATATTGTGTATTTTGAGGATTATATGGGGGATGATGAACAAATTACTGCCACACCTCTTCCATTACGTCGCATCAGTACTTATTGATGAAATAAAGGATCATATATGAAAATTGTATCTAAGGAAGAATATAATGAATTTTTAAAAGTTCTTCCTTCATAATATGAGCTTCCTATTTCTAATGCTATTTTTTCTAATATCAAGAGTTCAAGTGGCATTAATAGAAATGAGCAACATGGGGCAGGCAATGCAATGATTAGTGGAGATAAGGTTGTAAGCAATACACACATTGTCAACCAAATGTCACTTTATGCTTTTGAGAGGGAATACATTCATGTTGTTAGTGAACATGAAGAGGATAATAGTGGAGGTGTTATAGACCATGTCGTTGAAGTGGATTCTTTATAATTTGAAATAAAAACATTTGGATGCTTAGAAAGTAGCTTGAAACCTTTGTTAGGGGTATAAACTATGGTGTATACTATAGAATAATGTGCATTAAAAGTTGTTTAATCATGTAAACTTAGATTATTAATTGTTAATTAGTTGTTAATGTTAGTTTGGATTAGTGTGTTGCATGATAAATTGTTACCATCAAACAATGTGTTTTCTAGAACATCTAAAGATACTAGAAAATTGTTATTTGATTTGGGCGTTTATCACAAATTATATCACACATGTCATACAAATGGTGGCATAAGGATAAGTCTACATGTCGAAAAAAAAATAATACCATCCCTATGATGTAAAGGGAAAAAATGTCCCACAAAAAGTATTATGCCACCCACCCATATGGCACACATGTTTCATTATAAATTTTGGCTATATATATTAGCATGCAAAATATAGGACTTGACAAGGTGTGAAAAATTCACATAGGCAATGAAATATAAGATATGGATTAGTGATGGATGGAGTGAATCCACTCTTTCCATTCTATCAATTACATAATTTGGCCAATCCACCTATTAAATTATAACATCCCTCCTTTTACGACTATGAAGAAAGAACATTTGATGTTGCCTCTTATTATGCATGAAAAACATCAAGCATCAAGCTAGAGACATGGGGCTTTATTTAGAACCATTGATAAAGGGCAAGTTTATCAAATGGAATGGCATTATGATGTATGATATTTCAAACCCCATATGTGACACGTCATTTACAATGTACGAGACAATCCATGACTTTCTAGGGTGGGGAGTATGCTTGTGTATAAGCTTTTATTTTCTTTATCAATGTAAATAATTTTATTGTTTATAAGTCAATGGGGTATATCAACATTTTATGCATCCTGCCTATTTTTCTTTCTTTTGTGGTTTAGGACTAAGGAAAAAAGTGTTTTTGCTTGTCCACATTATGGTAAGGAAATTTTTTCAAAGGATTTGAAAATTTTAAGTGTGTCATTGAAGGACATAGGAGCTTTTAATACCAAATCACTATTTTGTTAAATGAATACAAATTTTAATGAACAAATCTAAGTAACATCCCTTATTTATAAAATGATGCCATCATATATTTTACAAGAAGATTGAATATTTTGTTGAAGTGATGTGGTAAGATATGTTCAATGGAGACCTTCATAATATAGACAGAAATCTAGATGAATTGAAAATTCCTCTTTATTGCATGCCAAAAGGCATGAACAAGACTTCCAAACTATATGATCTCGCACATTGGAGAACTTAAAATGGAACATGTATTGGATCCAAAGAATATGTAACAAATGCATTAAATTATCTTTGGAAACATATTTCTTATACTAATAGAGACACAAGTGTTGAAGAGACTTGGCCATGTCAAAGACAAAGAAAAACTATGAGAAAAATGAACAACTAATGTGGATGGCCAAAAAATTACCTTATTGTACAATGGATATTGTCTTAAGATGACTAAGAACTTGTGAAGAATGTGATTCATACAGTGAGGAAACTAATGGGAATACATTTCTTCATTAAAAACACATATTTTTAGTGATTATTTAATGTTTCTGAAGACACATGATCATCATAATTTGTTAATGTTACATATTACCATTGTGGTTTTGGTATAAATTAGTCTAGAATTATTCATTGAGCACCCCTTGTAATCTTATAACCATATTCTAACCTATCTAAGGGTGCATATGTTTAGCATATTGACGTAATAACTATACGTGGATGCACAAGTCTCATAGAAGATTTTTTCCACATGTCATTGGAAGGTTATCTACATTTGTAAGATGATTTCTCATATTTTCTATCTAGAGCGTAAATTTATCTTCATTGAGAATTATATATATACCAAGTAGTTTTGTGTTTGTGTTTTATATTAAATTACTAGATATTGAATAATTAGGGTTTTCTTGACTTTAGGTGGATCACATCCAAAGAGATCCATGCCAAGAACATCCCTAGATGACATGATGAAATAGTGGAAATTATTTATATTTTTTTAATCAAGTTAGAGACATGGATATTTATTTGGAACCATTGATAGATGAAATGTTTCTTAAAAGGAATGGAATTTGAATGTATGATATTTCACAAACCATACATGAAAGGTAATGTACAATGTAGGGTGTGATTTATTGAACAATCCATGACTTTCTAGGTAGGAAATATACTTACATATAGCTTATTGGTTATATGTCAACAGGATTCATCAATTATTAATGAAACGTGCATGTTTTCTTACTTTTGTTTTTTACAAGGACAAAAATATTTTTCACCTATGGATGCTTTGGTAAAGAAAGTTGTTCAAGGTATTCTAAAAAGTTGCACAAGGCCATATATGAAGGATACATGTCATTTTATAACCAAATCATCTTTTTGTAAAATGAAGAGAGATTAAGGAATAGATCGAGGTAAGACCCCCTCCTCACAGCGTGACTCTAGTAGATTGGTCAAAGAATAATGAATCTTGCATTGAATAAATATGGCATGGTATGTTCAATGGACACCTGGATAACATTGACAATGATTTAGATACCTAAAAAAATCTTCTAATTATATGCCAAAAGGCATGAATAAGACTTCCAAAATCCATGATATCTTATACTATAAATAACTTAAAACAACACACTTATTAGATCTAATTCACATGTTTAAGAATGTGCCAAGTTCTCTTTGGAAACATATTTCTTCCACTAAAAAAGATATAGATGTATCTAGAAACAATTTGGCCATCTTAAAGAAAAATGAAGAACAATGAGAAAAAGAACAATCAATGTGGATGGCCAAAAAATGATCCTTCCATGCCATGCATATTATTTAAGGATGACTTAGAGTTCGTGAAGAATGTGATTTGTACAATGAGAAAACCAATGAAATGTGGTTATTCATTAAGAGAAACATTCACTATTGATGGTCAATTGATGGGTTTTGAGACACATGATCACCACAATATTTATTTATTACAAACATATAATATTTGTATTAGAAAAAGATAGAGAAAAGATAGATAATGTAGTAGTGCAAAGACAATTCTATAACTTGACAAAAACCATCATTACTAATAAACATTGCATCTTCAGTTCAAACAATTAGAAATCACCGTTTGTAGAGGATTTTAATTTTTTCCTAGTAGTGTACTCTATAAAAGGCACCCAATATTAATGGTGTTCTATATAACATGAAATATTAATGAAGCATGCTTGCTGGGAGATTCATCTTAACAATTATTGGTGAGATGAGATTTCTAGTTGCTTGAGTCCATGCCTTTAATAATTGATGTGTTATTTATTCTTCCTTAAGATAATTAGGGGGGGAATTCATTGACCTTATGTAATTTTAGGCAGCTAAGTTAGAGAATTAACTAACATTAGAAACCATATTTCTTCACATTTATCATTTAGTTTCCATACTTGTATTTTACCTCTTTTGTTAAACAAGAGTGTCCATAATCACTACATTTTGAGATATGCATTGGTGCTCATTCTCATGTACCTTAATAGTCACTCAGAATATAGACGTATGATTTCTATTGATGAAATATTCATGGCTACATAGTGTGTTATGCATTTCTTCTATTTCCCTATAGTCCATGACCAAATATTCCCTTGTATCCCAAATAGAATATAGATAATGAGCACCTAAAGGAATAATTCCATAAGATTGAGCTAGAATTTCATAATTAGGAGATATAATAAGCTATAATGGGAGTCTAACCTAAGAGGGTGTTAGAAATTGTAGCAAGAAAGGCTCAATTTGACTTGTGCTTGAGTCAAATTGAGTAATTCAATTTTCCACATTAGCAGGATGATTTAGATTGTAGTTAGCTTGAGTGACATGGCCTTGTCACTTAATTAGAGCAAAAAATTCGAGTTTGTAAGATTGTAGTAGAGTTGTGCATGTAGTGATTGCTAAAATTTAGCAATATAGTTTAGTGATTTTCAATTGAACTCAGTGAACTGAGCTCAGGTCATTAATTGATTCATTTGAGCAGTAGAACTGTTGTTAGCTCACGGATCACTCAGTTAAACTAGTCAATCAACTAAAAATAGCCCAGACATGCATGGAATTCGAATTGCCTAGCTAGAGTGGAGGAAAAGGCACATTGTAATTATCAATTATATACGAGTTGAGTGTAAAAGCTTGCTAATTAAGTAGGTGATCAATTCCTTGGGAATTGCGTAAGGAAATAGGGAATTCCCATATTATTTAGGAGCTCAATTTCTCCTGAATTGCACAAGGAAATGGGAGGAAGTTAGAGGCTTGAATTGGATAAGCGTTGGCTAGAGTAGGATAACCAGCAAGAGAAAAAGTTTACTGTGTAGGGTGTGCTTCGTAGTTGAAGCAAGATATTGTAATAGTATCTTATTCTCATTTGATTAAAGAAAAGCGACGAAAGGGTTTTTCCCAGTTGGGTTCCCTTATAAATCATTGTGTTCTTATGGTTTTGATGGTTGCATGTGTTTCTAAATTATGACCTCCATTCCACAAAATTGTAGAGGAAATTTGTAATCTCTTGTTTTCATTTCGAGTTCATCAATAGTAGAAAATTTCTATGCATTTCTACATGGTATCAGAGCTTGAAAACACATTAGAAACCAATCAATAGATATTCTCCTTCACAAACTTCGATTTGCAGATTCAATGAAGCAGTTTTTCTTCTATGCGGGAAAACATTATTTCAATGGATTGAGATTGGAGTATGTCTTGGAGGGAAACTCAAATTTCATAGGTTGGAAGGACACGATGGAAGTTGTACTCGATGATAATGGAGTATTGGAATACACCAAGAATGACACTCCAAAACTAGCAGTATCAAATGCACAATAGTTATCCCAGTGGAAGAAAGATACCGCAAAAGCTAGGAGGATCGTCCTAGAGAGTGTGAGAGACCACATAGTCTCGAATTTACATGGCAGGAAATTCCATTTACTATGTGTAATACCCTCATATAGTTATTTGAAAATAACATGGATGCTTACAAGAGACTTAGCCCATAAGATTCAGGACGACGAGTTGATCGTAATGGTACCATTCACTTGTTAGCTTCAATTTTCTGGAGGTCCCAAATTTTTTCAAAGTGGCATCAAGTGATCGAGATCTGTGTATGGTAGAAACCAGAGCTCAAGTCATGGCCAATGAGGAGATTGAGCGCCTTAAAAAAAAGTTCGATTCTTTCCAGGAAGAGATGCAAAAAATTATAAAATTCATTACACAATTCAATACGAGCACGTCAGGGTTGCATCCGAAGGCACGTGGTATTGATGAACACCTTGAAGGAGAATCTAGCCATCATATTCACTTCCATGGAAATCACCAACATTCCCACCCTCGCCCACCCAAGCTGGACATGTATAAATTTGATGGCTCTAATCCGGCAGTATGGGTAGCACAAATGGAACAATATTTCATTTTGAATGATATCCGCGATGATCCAACAAAACTACGTGTGGGAGCCCTTTACTTGGACCGAGATGACAATGGTGGCAGTGGCATCAGAAATTCTATCCTAGGAACATAACTTGGCAGGTTTTCTCAAAATCCCTTTGTGACCGCTTTGACAGAGAATCTAATTTTTTGGGTCGTCTTACTAAGCTCTGACAGACAGGCACAGTAAAAGACTACATTGCAGCCTTTGAGACATTGGCCATCTGAACAGAAGGTCTAGGAGACTACTTCTACTTGGAATGTTTTATAAGTGGTCTCAAAGAAGCCATCCAAACACATGTTCGAATGCACCACCCCCTACATGGATATATGCTTGCACAAAAGCTGTCAAAGTGGAATGTGCCTTAGCTACCTAGTCTACTCATCCAAATTTCATAGCCAAGGGATGCCCCACCTAGGCTCAGGGTCCTACCCAAACACTCAAGGTTCAAAAGGTGTCCTTAGCAAAAATGGCTGAAAGAAGAAAACAAGGATTGTGCTACTACTATGATGACAAATATTCCCTGGGGCATAAATGCAAGGAACCAAAATTCTTTCAAATTGATGTTACTGACCATAACTCATCGGAGGAAGCCCAAACCCTTGGGGGACCAGAGGATGAAGTTGAGGAAACCCAGCAGGACAATGAGCTCACAACTATGCCAGGGGAACCAATTATCTCGTTACATGCTTTGGTGGGCATTTCTACGCCCCAAACTCTCAAAATAAGAGGCTTTATTAAACATCACCCTATAGTAGTATTGATTGATAGTGGTGACACTCATAACTTTATCCATCAGCGAGTCACTGAAGCTGTTCATTGTTTTGTCTGGGCAGTCTCTAATTTCCAGGTCCTTATTGCTGATGGGGGGACAATGAAATGTGAAGACCACTGTGAAAATATTAAACTTCAGATGGGAGACTACCACCTAAAGATCCACATGTTTGCGATTAACATGGGTGGTTATGACATTGTCTTGGGTGCTGAATGGCTTCGCACACTAGGCCCAATCACAATGGAATTCTAGGAGTTATATATGAGTTTTAAGGAGAATGACCACATGCATACACTCTGTGGACTCCAGGCAGGTGCTCTTTCTATCATGAGCTCGCATCGAATGGAAAAGTTGTTAAAAAAGTGCCATCATGGAGTTATCGCCCAGTTTAATGCCATCCAGACCATAGTACCTACTACTCTTCATATTCATTCTAAGATGCAACAAGTCTTAAATCACCACGAGTAGGTATTTTTCAAACCTAAAGATCTTCCACCCTCTAGAGGGGAACATGATCATAGCATCACTTTGGTCCTAGGGGTACAACCACCAAATGTGCACCCATATCGGTATCATTTCACCCAAAAGAATGAAATTGAAAAAATCATCAAGGAACTCCTTGAATCCAGTGTTATTCGTCCTAACATTAGTCCTTATTCATCACCAATGATCATGGTGCTCAAGAAAGATGGGGAATGGCACATGTGACCAGACTTTTGAGCCCTCAGCAAGCTCACTATCAAAGAAAAATACCCTATCCCAGTTGTTGATGATCTTCTTGATGAACTACATGGTGCTCAATTCTTTACTAAGCTAGACCTTCGCTTTGGCTATCACCAAATACAAATGAAAGAAGTAGACATTCCCAAGGTTGCTTTCCGAACTCATGAAGGCCATTATGAATTATTGGTCATGCCATTTGGTCTCTGTAATGCCCCATCCACTTTTCAAAGCCTCGTGAATCACCTGCTGAAACCATATCTCTGAAAATTTGTCCTCGTTTTCTTTGATGACATTCTCATCTACAACCTAACCTGGGAAAAACATCTTCAACATGTAGACCTGATCTTGCTACTACTCTGGAATCACAAATTATTTGTCAAATTGTCCAAGTGCTCTTTTGGCATCGAAGAAGTCGAGTATTTGGGACACAATGTGGGTCATGAAGGTGTCAGGGTTGATCCCAAAAAGATACAAGAAATGCAAGATTGGCCCCAACCCAAAACCTTGAAGAGTTTGAGTGGATTCTTGGGTCTCACCGGCTACTATCGCAAATTTGTCCACAATTATGGTCACATTGCTAGACCCCTCACTAACCTTCTCAAGGAAAATCCATTCATCTGGACTGATGCAGCACAACATGAATTTATGGATCTCAAACATGCCATGTGTTCCACTCCAGTATTGGCACTACCCGACTTCACCAAATCTTTTGTGATTGAATGTGATGCTTCAGGTACTAGTATTGGTGTTGTCTTAATGCAGGAAGGTCGACCCTTGGCTTTCACAAGCCAACAACTAAGTGGGAAACATCTGGGAAAATCTTCTTATGAGAAAGAGATGATGGACATCTTACATGCAGTAGATACCTAACGAACATACTTATTGGGATGACGTTTCCAAACCCGCACAGACCATCAAAGCCTGAAATATTTTTTGGAGCAACATCTATCCTCACCACAACACAATAAGTTGTTGGCCAAAATGTTGGGATATGATTATGAGATAATTTACAAGAAAGGGCGTGACAATGTAGTAGAAGATGCTTTATCATGCCAATTTGAGGATGAAATCACCGTGCTATCCATCTCTCTTCCAATACCAGATTGGATTGAAGAAGCCCGCAAGGAATGGTTTTCACACCCCTCTCTCTCGCAACTCATTAATAACTTGAGCGAAGATCCTAATTGCTCAGTTGGCTACTCTTGGAAGGATGAGATTCTTTGCTACAAGGATCGAGTAGTTATATGGCCGACATTCACTCTCAAAACGCACATTTTGGCAGAGTTGTACTCATCTCCCAGTCCATGCCATGCAGACTTTTAGAAGACAAATGATCGCACTCATCATTCTTTCTTTTGGACGAGCATGAAAACTGACATTCTTACTTTTGTAGCTGAATGTGATGTGTGTTAACGCCATTAAAGGAGAAACAATCAAGTTACCAGGAACCTTACAACCATTGTCAATCCCTGCCTCCGTCTGGACGGATGTTTATATGGATTTCATTACTGGTCTCCCAAAGTTAGGAAACAAATCAGTCATCATGGTGGTTGTGGACAAAATTTATAAATATGCGCATTTTTGCACTCTACCCCACCCATTTACCCCCACTTTGGTGGCTTAAGCTTTCATGGACTAAATCTTCAAACTGCATGGCATTCCCACTTGCATAGTGTCTAATAGTGACCTGACTTTCACTAGTAACTTTTGGCAAGAACTTTTCAAGCTACAAGGCACCCAACTCCAACTAAGTACTTCCTATCATCCCCAAATTGATGGTCAAACTGAAGCAGTCAACAAATGTTTGGAGACATACCTAAGGTGCTTCACTTCACAAAAGAAACATCAATGGGTACAGTGGCTACCTTTAACTAACTATCATGAAGCCACCAGGATGACTCCATATGAAGCAGTGTATGGAAAACTCCCACCTTCACCTATTTCTTGTATCCCTGGATGCTCTAAGGTACAAGCAGTTGATCAACTCCTATAGAACCATGCAACCATGCTAGCTCGTCTCAAAGATAATCTCCATCAAGCTCAGAATCGAATGAAGCAATAGGCAGACCAATATTGTTCAGAGCACACATTTGAAGAAGGGGATCAGGTATTCTTGCGGCTGCAACCATATAAGCAAACATCGCTCAAGGAAAAGGGTTGCCAAAAATTAGCTCCAAAATTCTACGGACCTTATCAAATACTTCAGTGCATTGGAGTAGTAGCCTACAAGTTGGCTTTGCCACCAAATTCAAAAATTCATCCAGCCTTCCTTGTATCATGCCTCAAGAAAGTGGTGCAAAACAATTGCAGAATTCAAACTAGTCTACCTAAATTGGATGAAGAAGGTTCACTCTGGCTCCAACCTGAATAGGTCCTTGATACTTAAGAACGACATCTGCTTGGCTGCATGATCAAGGAAGTCCTCATCAAGTGGAAAGACATCTCTCTAGAAGATGTGACATGGGAACCATCTACTATTCTTCAGCAATATCCGTAGCTTCAGCCTTGAGGACATGGTTTCTTTTGATGGGGGAGGGCATGTTAGTGTCCAACCATAACCAATTTATTTATGTAATAAACCAAATAGGGTCGAGTCATATTCATAGTTAGTTAAGGATTCAATAAAGCTCGTATTAATAATTGTAAGTGGTTGACCTGCATTTAAGAAAGGGACCACAGTTAGTTGCAGTGGGCCATAATTAATAATTAAAATGGTTAACCCTTGTTATGCAAAGGACCACTAGTCATTAGGTTGTTGAAGGTCATTTAGCTATAAATAGTCGTAGTTAGAAGGGAAAGATCATTGAGTCTTATTTTGTAATCGAGCTCAGCTCTGATGGAGGTTGTCCCCTCGAAGAGGCAAGTGAACATTGCTTTTATCTCTGAATAATAAAATACTGGCTGTTTTTCTCATTTTATTCTATGTTCTGGGTTGTATTTCTTCACATATTTGGTATTCTGGAATTTCTCGTAGGTCAAGAGCATAACAGAGAGAATTTGGTATGATTTGGTGTAGAAAGAAATTCAAAGGAACACTAGAGATGACATAACATATAAAGCTTAGGAGGAATAAAAATTTTCCTTTGTTGGGAAGGGAAAGAGTGCCTAAAGCAAGGTAGAGTCCAACCAAAGCAATGACAAGAAGGACCTAAGCAAGATAAAATGTTTTCATTGCCATGAATATGGGCACTATGTAATAAAATGTTCACACATGAAGTTTAACAAGAAACCCTTAGGAGGAGAAAGAGGTGAATCACTCACCTCACAATTCAAATTAGAATTCACCCTAATTGCATGCATGGACAACACTTTAATGGGGAGTGTGTGGTACCTATATTCAGGTGCCTCGTTCCATATGATAGGATGAAAAGAATTCTTCA
Organism: Pinus taeda; assembly: GCA_000404065.3. Lineage (NCBI taxonomy): Eukaryota > Viridiplantae > Streptophyta > Pinopsida > Pinales > Pinaceae > Pinus > Pinus taeda. Next base: position 27,858 of record APFE031324561.1, on the reverse strand, counting down.
GTAGCCTAGAGGATAAGGATCTCCATATGCACATAGAACTTGGGGATGATGGGAGGTATAATACCAAAGGAATTGGAACTGTAACCTTTGAGAGGGAGTCAGGATCCAATCTTAATCTAAAAGATGCTATGTATATACCGGGGTTGAAGAAGAATTTGATCTTTGTAGTTGTATTGGAGGATAGAGGCTATGATGTTGTTTTTAGTAAGGGGAAAGAATTTCTTAGACATGTAGCTACCAGGAAAGTGAAACAAATTGAAGTTAGAGTGAAAAATATCTACAAAATTGAGGTGGAAGCTTATGTTGCACTGAGTATCAAGGAAGAAAATGTGCATAGTATATATGTTGGAGAACTTTGGCATAGGCACAATGGGACACTTACACTATGGGGCCTTAAAAATCATGTAGAAGATTATCACTGGTCTCCCGAATTGCACCATTGACCAGTATGATGTTTGCAAGGGATGCACATTGGGGAAATATGTCAAATCCACCTTCCATGGCCGAGATAACAGAGCGAGAGCAATCTTGGAGTAAGTCCACTCTCATGTATGTGGACCCTTTTCTACAATCTTTACAACAAAACATAGGTATTATGTAATTTTTTCAATGGCTTTTCTAGAAAATGTTGGATTTTATTCATGAGGAAAAAGTATGAAGTGTTATCCAAATTTGTTGAATTCAAAGCACTGGTAGAAAAGGAGACTAGTCATAAATTGAAAGCCCTAAGAAGTGACAATGGAGGAGAATTGTTTCTAACACCTTCAAGGAATTTTGTGCTAAAGAGGTATTATAGGAGAACTAATATCATCCCATAACCCACAAAAAAATGGGGTGGCCTAAAGGAAGAACAGAAGAATAGTGGGAGCAACAAGATCCATGTTGCATGATCAAGGGCTTCCATTACATCTATGGGTAGAAGCATGCAAAACTGCAATTTATTTTCAGAACAAGAGCCTCACATAATAGTTGGCATTATCACACCCAAAGAGGCTTTCTCTAGGAGAAAGCCAGATGTATGTCGTTTTCAAATTTTTGGAGCTACTATGTATTATCTTGTCTCCAAGGATAAAAGGAATAAATTGGAGCCTACAATTGAGATGGGGGTCTTTGTAGGATACACAAAGACTCCACATAATTATAGGGTGTATTTTCCCTCACTCAGGGTGACAATAGTGAGGAGAGATGTCAAATTTGGTGAGGAGAAGGCTATGAGATGCTCTCTAGAGTGAGAGATGAGTATCCCACTAGAGGACACACTTCTAGTTCCTAAGGAGGAGCCTAAGATGGAGCTTTAGGATGTTGTGGAGTAGCCACAAGTGGAGGAGCAGACATGAGGCCGAGTTGAGTTACCCACTCAACTAGAATCTTCCAGAGAGGGGATGAAGAGAACCAAAGAAGCTGACAGATTGGTACAAGATTCACGAGAGCATGTGGGAGCTCCTACATATTTGCGCAGGTAGAGGAGGTCACCAGACATATACACTGGTTATATGGCTCTCATGATAGAACTCATTGAGTCAAAGCCTTGTTCATTTGAGGAAGTAGTTTCTCAACCAATGTGGGTTGATGACATGGTGGAGGAGTATGACTCCATCATGAAGAAAAATGTATGGGAGGTGGTGCCAATACCAGAGAATAAGTCAGTGGTTGGTTCTAGATGGATCTACAAAGTGAAGCATGCAGCTAATGGAAGTATTGAGAAGTATAAGGTCAAATTTGTGGCCAAAGTCTTCTCTTAGGTAAAGGGAGTGGAATATGAGGAAATTTTTTCCCCAGTGGCAAGATATTCCTCAATCAAAATTATTCTAGCATTGTCTGCGCTAATGGGGTGGAAGATCCATCAAATGGATGTGAATAACACCTTCCTCAATGGTGTTGTTGAGGAAGAAATTTACATAGAGAAGCCAGAGGGATTTTACACATAAGACAAGGAGACACATGTGTGTAGACTCAGGAGAGTCCTTTATGGTCTCAAATAGGTGCCTCGAGTAGAGTACACTCAAATTGACACATATCTCAATGGATTGGGCTTCACCAACAATGAAGTAGATGCCAATCTCTATCACATTGTGGTAGATGGAAAGTTTCTTATATTGGTATTGTATGTTGATGACTTGATACTTATAGGGGATGAACAGTGATCCACCCTTGCAAGGAGGACCTTTAAAGAGAATTCAAGATTAATGACATGGGCTTGATGCATTGCTTCCTTAGACTAGAAGTATGGAAGGGTGATGGTGTGTTGTTTTCGAGTCAGGGGAAGTATTCCTCTGAAATACTTCAAATATTTCACATGGAGAACTGCAAGCCTATGGACACACCTTTAGCTACAAACTAGAGGAAGGAGAATTCCTTTTTTGGAGAGGTAGTAGATGCTACCATCTATAGGGAACTTGTGGGATCCTTTGATGTATCTAGTGAACACAAGGCTTGATATATGCTATGTAGTTAATTAGTTGAGTCAAGCCATGGTGAAGCCTACCAAGTTATATTAGAAGGTAGCAAAGCATGTGTTAAGATACCTCAAAGGCACAAAAGAGTATGGGTTATGATACAAGATGATAGATGGAGTGAAGCTCCAAGGCTTCACTGAAGCATATTGGGCAATGATTCCATCAGACCTGAAAAATATTTCAAGTGCTATTTTTAGTGTTGGTTTTGCAACTATTTCCTGGTATAGCAGGAGACAAAGGTTTGTGGCACTCAACTCAGCAGAGGCTAAATACATGGCTACATGTCAAGCATCATGTAAGGCCATATGTATGAGGAAAATTATTGTGGGTGTTTTGAGTCAGGATATGAATCCGATAATGATTTATTTTGTTAATCATAGTTGTATTAAACTCTTTTAGCATCCAATATTTTATGATAGGTCCAAGCAAATTGATATTAGGTACCATCACTTGCAGGATTGTGTACAAGGGAGAATTAGGATGCTACAATACATTCCAACTAAGGAGAAGAATGCATATATCTTGACAAAGGAATTTCCAAGAGGAAAATTCAAATTTCACAGGTGCAGGATAGGGGTGGTGCAAAATCCCTTTCTTGCTAAGAGGGAGTGTTAGAAATTATAGCAAGAAAGGCTCAATTTGACTTGTTCCTTAGTCAAGTTGAGTAATTCGATTTTCCACATCAGCGGGATGACTTGGATTGCAATTAGCTTGAGTGAAATGGCCTTGTCACTCAATTAGATCAACAAATTCGAGTTTGTAGGTTTGTAGTAGAGTTGTGCATGTAGTGATTGCTAAAAATTAGCAATCTAGTTCACTTATTTTTAGTTGAACTCAATTAACTGAGCTTAGGTCATTAATTGAGTCAGTTGAAGGTTAGTTGAGTAGTAGAGCTATCGTTAACTCACTGAATTGTTAGTTAAGCTAGTCAATCAACTAAAAATAGCCCAAACATGCATGGAATTCGATTTGCCTAATTGGAGTGGAGGAAAAGGCACATTGTAATGATCAATTGTATACTAGTTAAGTGTACATGCTTGGTAATTAAGTAGGTGATCAATTCCATGGGAATTGCACAAGGAAATAGGGAATTCCCCTATTATTTAGGAGCTCAGTTTCTCCTTAACAGCATAAGGAAATAGGAGGAAGTTGGAGGCTTGAATTAGCTAAGTGTTGACTAAAGTAGGACAGTTAGCAGGAGAACATGTTTACAGTGCAGGGTGTGCTTTCAAATTGAAGCAAGACATTGTAATAGTTTCTTATTCTCATTTGATTGATGAAAAACAGTGGAGGGGTTTTTCCCAGTTGGGTTTCCTTGTAAATCATTGTGTTCTTATGGTTTTGACAGTTGCATGTCATTGCACGTGTTTCTAAATTTGGATTTCTATTTCACGAAATTTTAGAGGAAATTTGTAATCTCTTGTTTTCAGTTTGAATTCATCAGTAGTAGGAAATTTCTATTGATTTCTACAAAAGGAAGATACAATTTAATCTTGAAATGATACTACACACACAAGAGGATAGGGTGGTCGTTGTTAACCAACCCAAATATCCTTTCCTTAATATCTAATACAACCTGGCACATGGGAATCAAAACCTACAACATCAAGGGACTATCAAAGAAGAGGAAAAACCAAGACCCTTATTTCCAAAATAATAGAGCAAGGAATTCAAACCAATTCATGTTACTTGAATAATAATAGGTACAAAATTCCAACTAAACACTAGTATAAAACATCAAGTTAAGGTAAAAAAACACTAAGGGTTGAGCCTAACACACTGAGCATAATCCAAGGAACACTAATGGGATTGAAGGATAAATTCTCATTTGAGAATCTAATGGAGCAAAATTTGACCACCACTAAGAACTCTCACTGAATAAATCACGTGCTTTCTGTGTCATTATCCCACCCATTTCATGCATTAATCCACTATGTGCTTTAAGTTTTTGACCAAGCTTAATGACTACCATGTACAAGGATGATGTAGAGGTGATGCACTTCTCATCTCACCTCCTTTCTGTTAAAATTTGGTAGCTTTGATACATGTGATCATTCATGATCATGACATGTATCCATTTGAAATCTTAGGGTTTAGCTTATGTTACACAGTAATTTGTCACTGAATTTGCATTCGTTGATCCCGGATCCTACTGACCCATATCACTGACATCTATTCTATGTCATGTTGCCAATTATGTGTCAATACCTTCCTTGTGATCTCAGGAAGAATGTCTCAGTTCATTATCCCTGAATCAGACCCCTTTTTACCTAAGTTTCTAGGTAGTCGCGGGTCAGAAGTTGTCCCACCCGTGAAGATGGTCAAGTTTGCACTAGCCCTAGCGAAGTTGTCACTCTGTCCCTGTGTTCCACCTGCGAAGATCTACTTTTGGCAAGTTTTTCAACAACTCGATGAAGTTTCGAGATGATTTAACTTCATAGGTGGTCCTAGGGCTGGTTGTTAGGTCAGATGAGCTCGCCTCTCTCCTTTGGGATAGTTGTTCCACCTTTTGTGCAACCTCCCTAAGACATAAGCTCTTCCTCCCATCCTTTATGGAACCTCTCCCTCCTATAAATTTATCCTCCATGAATGAGATCAGCTAGCTTAGATGTAACTTGATGATAGTTAGATGTAATTTGGTAGCTCTAGGTTTTTAAGAGAGGAGTAGAGGTAGAGAGTGTTATTGGAGTGTGGAAGTAGCCTAACATGTATTTTGGCTTGAGAGATGTTTGAGTAGAGTTGGTTTGAGAACTTTCTAGCATCAATATTTTGAACTAAAGAGAGATTCATGTGTTCCCTTGGGAGACGGTTCACAAGTGAATGCTTATAGAGAAATGCCGACGGGACCCTTCGAGGAGACTTACAATGTCAAGGCTCACTTGTAAGTTTCACTTTGATTTATATTAATACAAATCAATAGCTTGTTTCCTATATCGTATATTGAAATTGTATGTCGATACCTTGAGGTTCCTTGACTCTTCAAGTAGTTTGTTTAGTCGTTTTCTGTTGCGCTTATGGTGTTTCTCTACATGTTGTTTTCAGGTATAAGTGACTAGAAGAACAAGAGCTAGAGCAGCACGATGAGGACTTCATCGAATGATGAACTGAAGGTAGGCATTCATAACACCAACTTTCTAAGGAAATTTGCTTTGGTATTGTCTTTCCAGTGACTAGACCCACTCTACGGCTAGAGGGGTTGCCTTTGTCCACAAAGGGAACTTGCCTGTGTCACAAGTTGGCGACTCCACCGGGGATCTTGTATTTTGTCTTTTGTGTTGATTGGTTTTGTTTGTTTATTGTCTCCCTTATTGTTTGGGTAGCATGCTCTATTATGGAAGTTGTTAGACTACTCTTATAGTCTACCCACTCTCATGAGTGATAGATATGGCCTTCCCTCAACCAAACTTTTGTTTTATGCCTTTGATCTGAGGTCGTCGTGTTTATTTTCTGACAGTCACGAAGTAATCGCGTCTGTGTTGTCTTCTGGGTTGCACCTTTTACTGTTCAACGCAATTAAATTGCCTAACAGTCACGATGAGTCCTGAAATCGGCTCGGCATAGCTAACTGACGTACTTTCGCGACGACGTCACAAATTTCTTAGTTAAAGGGGTGCGATGATTTGTTGTTGGCGCATGTTGCTAGTTTTATACTTGTGATGATTCCTATAAGTTTCAAATTTTGAAGTTTGTTGGTTTATTGGCCAATGTGCTCTATCCTCTGAGCTTGTTTTTTGCCTCTTTATTGTATCAGAAGTGTTGGTTGTTAGGATTTTCGTCCGGGTTTCAAGTCTTTTGAAATCCTTCCTCTTGAACTGTGTGACCTAAATACCTTCGGGTTTCTTGATGATTGGTTTGCTTGGGTCACTCATTCATTAGGATTTTTAGACTCTGCTTGGTATAATCTCTGACTTTGTTTGAGGGCTTCCTCCTATTCACTGTTTGTCATCTTCCTGATGGGTATGTGATGTTCGGTTACCAAACTTTCATGACTTGTTTGTGCGGTTTCCTTCCTTCACTTGGCATAGATCACATTGCTTCCCGATGAGTGAGACAACTTTCCAGTTTTGCAAAGAAATAGCTCCTTAGTTTTGAGTCTTTGATTCGTTTTGCATTTAGTTGCTTATCATTTATTTGGAGAAATAAACAAATTGCATGCATCTTGTATTAAGACTTGAAAGATGATTTTTGCATGAGTGAATTCTTGAGATTAAGACATTGAAAAGCAAAAAGTGTGTTTCCCATTTTCTTGTTTAGATTGCTTGCAAGTTTAAGTAAATGATAGAAGTATAATTCTTTCCTCTTGATTGGTTTTCTTGAGAAATGATGAAAAGTACCATTCTTTCATTTGCTTTCTTGTTGCTTTGATTGCTTTTAAATGAACCTCTCACTTTTCTTTAGTTAGTTCTTCATTGAAAAGAAATGGTGTCTTTTCTCATTTAGTTGCATTCTAGGAGTTCTTGAAGATACATTCGATAGGGCCTTGAAACTGAGATCTAATTCAAGAAAATTTGTTAAAATTTATTGAATTAACCTAAGGAAGCATTGAAACTTAATGCTTATATCTAGAGGTCTAGGCTAGAGATGTGTTCCGACATCGTTAAATCTAGTGGTTGTTGTTTTCACTAAGGTTGGGCGATTCCTCCTTTTGTGATTCAATAGATACTAATACAGATTTGTGCTCCCTGTACCGTCGCATATATGATGGGAGACCCCACTAGGTTGCAATCTTGTTATCCATAGGAAACTGAGTCGGCCGCCTTGCAAACGTGATACACTGAACGCAACATTGGAGGATATTTCCTGCTCGTACTTCTTGGTTCGTTGGGAGGTATTTTGCAGTTCACGGTTGTCTGGTAAACCTTTTTCCTAGAGTTCCAAAGTAGTCACTTTCATTCCTTTTTTACTCTTTAAAAGTAAAAGGATTATCCGAGTGCTTTTCCTTTCAAGCTCATTTCCAATCGAAAGAAACAGAGTCACCTTTCGTCCTTTTCTCAACTCTTAAAACATGAAAAGGCAAAGTTTTGTTTCAGTGTTCTAAAATTAACTTCCCACGAAATATTCCTGATAAAAGTTGACTTCCTTAGTAATTCTTTAGAGTCGATTCCAATGGCAACATTTTCAGAGTCCACTAGTCAAGGGTTCCCCTTGGAAGGGAATCCTGGTCCTTTTCCTTCCTTTGTAAACACTAGTGCTCCTTATATGGAAACATTGTCCCTCCTTGGGTTAATCATTGGTGTACCTGTTTGGTTATTTTCAACCTTAGTGATCCCGAGTGTCTCAAATCCTACCCTGTCGTCTCCTTCATTCGAATCATGAAATGATTATTCTAAGGTTGACCCCTCGCCTTCTTCCCCTGTTTCTTCACCTTCCTCTTCTACTTCGCCTGGTGAAAGTTTCAAATCCAGTAACCAGGAGGCTAAGAAGAAGAAGAAGAAGACAAAGAAGAAGTTAGCTAAGCAAGGGGTCGACCGTGTGGTTGTTACATCAAATACACCTCCTATCAGCAAACCTTCTCATCCTCCACGGAAGGATAAGTTCCCTTGCAGGTTGTGTAAGGGTGACCATCTCCTCCGAAATTGCCCTGGCATTCCCAAAGTCTTGGAGGTATGGTCTCAAAATCTAGATCGACCATCCCCATTGACTTTTAGAGATCATGTCAACTCTACACTCTTGGCTAGCGATGGTAAGAAGAAAGGGAAGATTAGATTTCCCTGTAGGTTATGTGAAGGAGAGAATCTTCTTCACCTTTGTCCCCTTATGGATAAAGCTTCCAAAGTTTTGGAAAACCTTATAGTTACTCAACCCCAACTTCTTGTTGGTTATCAGAGGCTTTCTCCTAACCCTCTCCCTGTTGGTAAGGAGATTGAATTAGATTCATCTCTTGCCCATCCTGCTCTTCCTGAGCTTGACTCTCTTGTGTTTGTTCCCAACCAACCATTGGTAGGAGAGAGCGTCGACCTGGTTTCGATACCAGTTGTTCACTCTGTTCCAGAAGAGACTCGTGCTCATACTGCTCATGTTCTTCTCGTCTCCTCAGATTCTCATGAATCAAAGAGTGACCCTCCCATCCCAGTTGTTCAGGAGATTCCTTCTTCCATTCTTGCTGAGCATGGGGGAAATCGTATGATACCCCCACCGAGTAGTTATGTCATTTCTTTCAATTGGAGTCACTTTACTGCTTTCCGCATCCCATCTTATGCGACTTTCCAGATCACAATACAAGCCTATAATATGGTAGCACCTGGCACTCTCTTGGATGAAGGCGTGTATGTTAGCATCATGTCTTCCACTACTTGGCAAGCTTTGGGCTACCCACAGCTTGTGCCTATCACCCAGAATCTGTTGGCTTTCAACAGAGGAACCAGTCAACCCTTAGGGATCCTTCCGAAGTTTCCTGTTACTTTGGGAGGAAAGACCATCTATATAGACGTAATGGTAGTCCAAGTCCTTTAGATTTCAATCTTATCCTTGGACGCGACTATGTTTATGTCATGGGATTCCTTATTTCTTCGCTTTTTTGTGTGGTTTGTTTTCCGCACGAAGGAATAATTGTGACTATTGATCAATTTTCATTCATTGGTCCCCAGGTGCCTCCTTTGCAACCATCATCCCCTATCGACTCTTGTTTGCAAGTAGTACCTTCCCTGCCACAGGTCAATTATGTGGCTACCCGTTTCGTGTCCGCATATGCTGATGATCACATAGATGGTATAGTACATTATGTAATGGGATCATTGGAACCTGATTTGCCTTTGGTACCAAATGACATGTATTTCTCCCGGAGTGTGTTCCTTCTGTTTAGTGAAGACCTCTTGGGAGCCATGTTCTCATATGGTCCATGAGCAAAGTCATGAGGAGAGTTCCTTGTCTTGTGTTAACCTCGTTAAAAAATGAGAAAAGGAGTATGAGGATGGTTCCTTGTCTTGTGTCAACCTTGTTAAACAATGAATCAAGATGTCTGAGGATAGTTCCTGGTATTGTGTCAAACTCGTTAAAAAATGACACAAAAAAACTTGAGCATAGTTCCTTGCCTTGTATCGATCTCGTTAAAAAATGAAACAAGGGTCATGAGGATAGTTCTTTTACTGTGTCAACCGCATTAAAAAATGAAACAACCTCCTTTTCCAAATTGAGTCTTTAATTAATATCTCGTAAAATCCCAGTCGAGTCTTTCCAAGATCTCGAAATTGAACCTTCATTCCATCCACCTAGCTGCATGAAATGGAGCTTGGGGGGCATGTACCTCAATTGAGTCATTATGCTAAGGGCATGCTAACTTATAGTGCAAGCATAGTTTTTCATGTCAAGCTTGTGTAAACATGAAACCAAATCCAAGCAGAGTTCTCCATGGTTCACACTTGTGTAAAAATGAACTCATGCCCAATTTACATCTCGTGATTGCCGTTTTAATCAGTTGATTTCTACTAGATGAGCCTTGGTTGTTTCATTCCATTGTTGTCGCCACTTTGGCCGATCATATGCTTTCACTTGGTTGTTTTTCCTTTCCTGAGGGACCACAATGATGAGTGGTTTTATTAGCTAACCTCTTGACGAATATGTATTTTGAGTAGTTCCTCCATTATCGGAATTGGTTGCTACCCTTTATACCACTCATTCCTCCAGGACGAGTCACCTTTAATCTCTTTTCTAACTCGTAAAAAATGAAAAGCTTGTCGAGTATTTTTTCCTTATTGACTCGCTAAAGAGAATAAAAATGGGAGGTCTGCTTTCAACTCTTTTCCAACCCTTTAAAATCAAAAATATCGTTGAGCTCTTGTCGCTTTGAACTCGTTCAAGGCTGTGAAGTTTCATCTACCCAGTATAAGTTTACCCCTTTTAAGGGTTGCGATAGATTGCTTATGAAAAAGGTATACGTTGATCTATCATGGTCAATAGGTTCCCTTGGGTATTGTTTTCTACCTTTTCGGATTTGAGGGACAAATTTACGAAAAGTGACCTTTGGAGTTTTCTTTTCTGTGTCTTTTTCAAACTCTCTAACATGAAAAAGACTCCGAGTTTTACCTATGTCAGACTCGTCAAAACTTGACGACATTGGACTTGTCACCATGACAAGACCGAGCTTCTCCTTCCTAGGGCTCGTTAAAAATCACTAGGTCAGATTCTTCCAAAGGATGAACTTACATTACAATCATATGATATCCCCTTCAAGCTTGTGTTTCAAAAAATAATTGGGGTACTCGCCAGAAATGGCGGGGGAAAATTGGAAACATTCTATTGGTTGTTATGACAGCTTGTTGCTCTTGGACATCGACACTCTTTCTGCTTCATGTCCGGTTGGGATATCCTCATTCTATTGCTGGCATTCTGGGTTTTGGGTTATTCACTTTACCTCATTCCATATGATCCTTGCTGCATCATCATGACCTTTGATCCCTTGGTACCAAAATTTTGCCAAATTCCAGAGTCGTGTCGCTGATATGTTCAAGAGCTTAATCCTTTTGTAGTTTGTAGCCTTACACAGCTTCCTCAGATTCTCTGTCTCATCCACATTCATCTTGTTCCTTTATCTCACAATGATGATGTGGGAAACATTATGGCCCTCCTTTGATTGGTTGCTTCCTGTCGACTTCAGCTCATTATTCGAGAAGTTGATCTAGAGACTCTTTTCTAGTACCTTAGAGCTTGCATGCCTCGATGGCAAGTTCTTCGCATTCGACGACAGGCTTGCATCATTGGTCTTCAATCGAGTGATTTCACGAGTGTTCGACTTCACATCATTCTTCACACTTTGTGGATTGTGCTAGCAGTACCTTGAGAACCATTGACATTACTGGTGGTCTCTCTCACACTTGTTAACGGTTTACATCATTGGTTGGTAATCAAGTGATTTTTTAGTATGCTCGACTTCAGCACATTTATTCACATATTAGAATTTGTACCCTGATTAGGTTGGGATTCAATACCCTGGGCTTAGATTACACAAGTCCAGGTTGCGTGGATTGATTCATACATGACCCTTTTGATTGGATGGTTGCAACCATACCTAAGTATTTTTTGTGGTCTTTATAATTGGATGGTTGCATCCATACCACATACCATTTATGTTGATCTTTTGGATGGCTGCGCCCATGCCTTCCTTTCACTATGTACTCATGTATCAGAGATATCAGTTGTACTTGCGTTTACAGGTTCTCTGCGAGGATGTTCTATTTCGGTTATGGATTCGTAAAGAATTTCCCACTCTCTCGACCTTCATGCTTTAGGGGGCATCTGTTACATAGTAATTTGTCATCGACTCTGCATTCCCTGATCCCAGATACTGCTGGTCCATATCACTGATCTATTATGTGTCATGTTGCCAATTATGTGTCAATACCTTCCTTGTGATCTCAGGAAGAATGTCTCCGTTCATTATCCTTGAAGCAGACCCCTTTTTACCTAAGTTTATGGGTCATTGCAGGTTAGAAGTTGTCCCACTTGCGAAGATGGTCAAGTTTGCACTAGCCCTAGCGAAGTCATCGCTCTATCCCAGTGTTCCACCCGCGGAGATCTACTTTTGGCAAGTTTTTTGACAACTTGATGAAGCTTCGAGATGAAACTGCTTCATGGGTAGTCCTAGGGCTGGTTGTTGGGTTAGATGAGCTCGCCTCTCTCCTTTGGAATAGTTGTTCCACCTTTTGGGAAACCTCCCTAAGAGATAAGCTCTTCCTCCCATCCCTTATGGAACCTCTCCCTCCTATAAATGTCTCCTTCATGAATGAGATCCACTAGCTTGGATGTAACTTGATGATAGCTAGATGTAATTTGGTAGCTTCAAGTTTCTAAGAGAGGAGTAGAGGTAGAGAGTGTTATTGCAGTGTGGAAGTAGCCTCACATGTATTTTGGCTTGAGAGATGTTTGAGTAGAGTTGGTTTGAGAACTTTCTAGCATCAATCTTTTGAACTAAAATGAGAGTCATTTGTTCCCTCGGGAGACGGTTCACAAGTGAATGCTTACGGAGACATGGCGACGGAACCCTTCGAGGAGACGTACAATGTCAAGGCTCGGTTGTAAGTTTCACTTTGATTTATATTAATACAAATCAATAGCTTGTTTCCTATATTGTATGTTGAAATTGTATGTTGATACCTTGAGGTTCCTTGACTCTTCAAGTAGATTGTTTGGTCATTTTCTATTGCGTTTGTGGTGTTTCTCTACATGTTGTTTTTAGGTATAAGTGACTAGAAGAACAAGAGCTAAAGCAGCACGATGAGGACTTCATCGAACGACGAACTAAAGGTAGGCCTTCATAACACCAAATTTCTATGGAAATTTGCTTTGGTATTGTCTTTGCAGTGACTAGACCCACTCTAGGGCTAGAGGGGTTGCCTCTATCCATAGAGGGAACTTTCTTGTGTCACAACTTAGAAATAAATACCTCTATTTCTCTTTAGGCTTCATTTGCTTACTTTTTAAGCCTCATTTATTATTATGTCTACTTAAAAATTGAGAGCCCTACAAAATTAGAAAAAGGTTGCATCCTTTTTTTTTTATGATCGAGGTGGATATCGATGGCCACCCACCTATTCTACTGGCTCACAATGCAATTTTCCTATTTTGGAAAATTTTAATTTTTGGCAGTTTTTAGGTCATGAACCTCCATAGCGTTTTGAGGCCCTAAATGATGTTTTTTAGGGAAACGGGCTAACAAAAATATACAATTTCCATTGATAGTAAAAAAAGGTACTCCTCAGATAGACCTTTCCAACGAGCTATTGTGCATGCCAAAAAAAAATCATATGCCAAAGTTATGACCCAGGAAGTTAACATTACAACTTATCCCATCAAGGCCCATAAACCTCTGGGGCTTCATCTCCTAGGGTTAAGTTTTTTTATGTTTAGGGTTTCTCATTGATTCTTCAAATGAATCTTAGCCTCATTTTAACACAGTTCATGAAGGCACATAGTCGTCACATCTCTTCTTAGATATAAGCTACCACCATTTGAGCTAGATTGCTTTCATTATGCATGTATACAATTTTAACATTTTCCATTTATTAATTGAAGGGAAGTTTCACTATATCTCAGTGTTTTGGTTATAAATATGTATTTAATCTCATTCCCTTCATTAATTTAGATAATTATGTAAGTTAAGTTTGGTATTACATTTGAAATTCAAAGTACATCATTGATAATCACATAGTCCAAAATATTACCTTCCTCAATATGCCACAAGGGAGACTAGATCTATTGGCCCGTGGTTTAAAAGTAGTATCAAAATAGAGTAACTGCAACCAATCATAAGAGAACCTATCCACCACTGGACTACATGATAAAACAAAATAACTACAAAACAACATAGCCTAGAATCAAGAATCAAAAGAAGTCGCAGGAGTCGACCCCTATGCACTTGTACCAGCTGTAGCAAGGGGCTTAAGCTCACATTGGAGATGATTTTCCAAGTGTGCCAAGTGAGAATCCAATCGCTCCAAATAGGAACGTTGGTAACATTACACCCTTTGGATCTCATTTAAGGAAGAAATAATGTCGTTATGATCCTAGTGCTTCTCATTCAAGACTACCCAAAAGAGTCTTCATCTACTAGTGGAGGGTAATGGGATGCAACTATTGGTTCCATCTTTCCCTGGTGTGACCAGGGTCAAGGACCCAATTAGAAACCTACTTGAGAATTTTAGAATATGAGTATGCTTCTCAAACATGAATTTCATACGTTTACAACTCAAGAATCTCCTCTTAAATGTTTAAGAAGTCAGTGAGTGAAAAATAACAACTACTTCTTGTTTCTGGGCCTAGGCATGTGGTTATCCTGGTTGAGCACTTCCTCCCTCGCCCATGTGACTATGCATCCTTTGATGTGGCATTGTAAACCATTTAGACTGAAAACATACAAGTAACTAGAGGCCCAACTAACTCACCCAGAGAGAACTTAAACCAGGGGAGTAATAACCCACTGAGTCCTATCAATAATAGGACCAACATAGCTGCCCAAACCACCACATGTAAATGGGCCAATACACCTCTGACTCAAATACCCACCACCAAACAACTACCTCGAAAAGCTAGAGAGCCACATGACACATGATATAGGGGATGAAAAAACCACAGAGCATACAAATGGTAGGCTTAGGCCTAACCAACATAGAAGGAGATGAGAAGAATACCAGGAGCAAGAGAGACACAAAAGCCACCAAAAATCAAGAATACTCGAGACTCATATTATATAACACCTCCATAAACAATAAAAGGTGACAACCATAATTAAGCTCCACATGGACACCAAAAAGATAACTAGAGTCAAAGGTTAAAAGATGAACCAATACCCTAACCTTGCTTCCCCAATTTACTGAAGCCAATTGCAATTATCACTTTGACTACTTAGTAGTGACGTTAGATTCCACCTTCTTCAATTTCCACAGTCTCTGTGAAGTTATATAATTCCCAAATGCAAAAATTCTGATTCCTACTTTTAAATCTCCATCTAGTATCCCAATCATTTAGAGAGAGCAACTAGGTCTAGAAGGGGGATCATTTGACATACACACATGGGTCAGTACCACTGCAATGCCATAGACACACAATCCCTGCTATGTAGAAGTATATAACTGACTCCATCTCACACCCAACTGATCAATAGATGCACATTTCTCTGTGGTGAGAAAACGGAAAATCAATCCCATCAGCATCAGGAGAGGAGTCTCAGTAGGGCATAAATGTCAAACATAATTTTCAATCATAGCGAGAGCGAGCTCCTATAGGAGATCAACCATCCCAAAATATGAAGTAATATTTCACATGCTCGGTGCATGGGAGGGGTAGGTCATGCCATCCCCCCTTTTAATTACATCAAGAGGTGGAAAGGTGGTGGGTGTTCATCACAACATCCATTAACACATTTTCGTTCACCCTGATTGGCAGAGAAAAAGGTTACATCCTTTAATAAAAGGGTCTCCTTATTTATTCTCGCAATGAGGTAGGCAATATTTCTTTCAGATGGGGTTTTCCCATTGTTTCATAAGATTTATAAATTGCTTAAATCACTAATAACAATCAAGGTCCTCACTCCACCTACATATATAGAGAGTAATCCTTGGAAATGAGCATACACATTCATCTAATTATTTGGTGTAACCCCTAAAACTCATTCATAAGTTTATTCTTATTCCCACTAGGATCGGGATTGATTCCCCCTACACCTACCACCCTTGTGTTAAAGGTACATATTACCAATGTGGTTTCGGTATAAATTAGTCTAGGATTCTTAATTGAGCATCCCTTGTAATATTATGACCATATTATAATATATTTGAAGATGAAGTAAAAATACTCAACATTGATATATATATTCTATTAATGAATTCATGATCGATACAATTGTGGTAGGCCCTTGGCTTAAATATTGCCTCGGGTGCCTCTTGGTGAATGGGCATGATCTTTGATCACGCTCTTAGCCTTAATTTAACTAATAATTACAAAGATAATTAAAATTCACATAACATTGTCTTCCCCCTAAAAAGATGCTTTGTCCTCAAAGCATACGTAACGATGAGTGTTGTTGATGAAACACTTATGTCTCCCAAGAATCTTCTTCTTCTGGTAAGTCCTTCCACTTGATTAGACATTATTTGATTAGTCGATATAACAACTTCTTTTCCCTGATGGAGATGATACCTTTTGGTTCTAGAATGACCCTTCCTTCGTCATCTAAAGTTGGAAGTGTTGTTTGTGTTGATTGATGTTAACCAAGTGCCTGTTAAAGGTGCAATACATGGAAAACGTTGTGAACATGAATTTTATTAGGAAGGCTTAAACTGTATGCTACTTCGCTGATCTTTTTGTTGATCTAGTATGGTCCATAAAACCTTGGTGCCAATTTGTTTTTTCCCTTCTATTTTAAGGATGACTACTCGTAAGGCTAAAGCTTAACAAACACCCATTCTCTAACTTCAAATTCCCTCTCTATTCTATTTCAATCAACTTGTTGCTTCATACAATTTCTTGCATAGTTTAGATATTCTTTAAGGGCTTGGATGACTTTTTGGGTTTCTTCTAACTAGTTTTTAACAACTAGAAGTTTCGTCTCGATGATACCAGATGAAGTAAAAATACTCAGAATTGATATATATATATATATATATATATGTGTGTGTGTGTGTGTGTGTGTGTGTGTATGTTATTAATGAATGATGATGGATACAATTGTGGGAGGCCCGTGGCTTAAATACAACCTTAGTTGCCTCTTGGTGAATGGGCATGATCTTTGATCATGCCCTTTGCCTTAATTTAACTAATAATTACAAAGATAATTAATTTTTACATAACAGAGGATGCATATGTTCAACACTTTTATTTGATAACTACATATGGATGGAATAGTCTCATAGAAGACTTGTATCATGTCATTAGATAACTATCTTTATTTGTAAGTTTTTTTCTCATATTTTGTATCCTGACCATAAATTTATCTTCATTAAGTATATATGCCAAAATATCAAGTAGTAAATTGTTAATTTTTTATGGAATGACTAAATACAGATTAGCTATGATCATCTTGATATTAGGTGGATTGTATCCAAAGAGATACATGTCAAGAGCATCACTAGATGACATAACAAAATAGTGGAAATTGTTTATATTTTTTTATCAAGTTAGGGACATGGTCATTTATTTGAAATCATGGACAAAGGAAATTTTTCTCGTGTGGAATAACATTTATATGTGTGATATTTCACAACCAATGTATGAAAGGTCATTTACAATATATGTTGTGATTTCTTGGACAATCTATGACTTTCTAGTGAATAGTATGATTAATTGTAACTTTTCTTTTGGTTAATAGTGCAAATTGTTTACATTATAAGTAAATGAGGTTCATAAACAATTGATGCATTGTGTCTATTTTTGTTACTCTAGTGGTTTAGGACTATGGACAAAAGGATTTCTAACTTATCCATGCTATGGTGAATACATTTTCTCAAGGTATTCTAACATTTGTGTCAGTATGTGTATGGAACAAATCCCATTTTTACCACCAAATCATCATTTCATCAAATGAAGAAGGATTTTAATGAAAAAATCGAGGTAAGACCCCTCCTCATACCATTATGCTAGACAAATAGTCAAAGAAGCTTGAATCTTGCATAATATCGCAGTTTGACTGTTCAACACCAACTTCGTCCAGAACTTGATCCTCGTGAACATCACATGGGAGATCCGAGACAAACGAACACAACACACCAGAATCCAGAGGATCAAAGGGATTGAAGGAAGGAGGATGAAGAGATAAGACCACATGACAACCATCGAAGTTACATTCCAAATCTGCGTAGAAATCATGAGCAGGTGGGGTACGAGGAGATGGTGACAAATCAACAGGTGGATTCTCAACTTCTCCCACCTTGACCTACAGAGATAGAGTTGTTTGATGAGAAGGGGACAGAGGGTCACTTGGGACAACAACCTTGTCTGTCTCAGATTTAGAAGCTCTAACATTGAGGTATGTTGGGAGAGGTTTGAAATATTCTAACTCATGTGGATTCTCAGAAATGTGAACAAGATATTGAATTCTTTCCTCCAAAAATTCCCAGTCAACTTTATCTTTGGGAAATTCATAACAATAGTGAACAAAATGATCGTGAAAATCTTGAAGAGATCTGTCAGGTGATTTTCGTAATTTTAAAATTTTATAATAAAGGGCTTTACGATCATAAAGAATGAAAGCACAACATAATTCTCTAAACAAGTGATCAAAAGAGTGTATGGATCTTGTAGGCAATGTGTGACACCATTGCTTTGCCTGCCCTTTGAACGTGAAAGTGAACAACCCACAGGAATATCATCAGATGATACATCATGCCTATCACGGAAGCCAACAAAAGCAACTACGTGCCTAAACAAGGTTGTTCCATCCTTGCCATTGAACTTATATTTGGACAAGTCATCTATAGTTCTCATTGGCACTTCAAAATCTACAGCATGACAAAAACATGTCGAGATTATGATTTGGATAGAAGTCATGAAATATGTCTAGAAATTCAAAACAGACTTCAAGGGCTTATCTTTTCATCTAACCCTCCTAGCACCTAAAATGTTGGTGGTGCTGTACCTGTCAACATTGAGGGGATCTCCTCGATATGAAGTCCCAACTAGACCTCAAACCATTTGGAGTAGGAGTCCTAGTAGTGGGTGTCAGTGTAATGCCTTGACCATGGTAGTGTGTAGAGGTAAGTATGATAACTTTGGGTGAGAGCAAGTGTGTGAACCTGTGGAGAGTCAAGTGCGATGCATGAAGGTTCTAACACATGGAGGGGAAAATTATGTGTGCCCCTTGGAAGCCTGTAATAGTACACAACTTGAAAGGAACACATGAGTGGAATGAAATCACAAGCTAAAATGTCGAATAGTCCATAAGTTAAAATGATGTGTTAATCCAACAACATGCATTCAACAGGATTCGTACAGTTGTGTACAAAGTAGTTCATAAGCCAATGCGTAAGTTAAACAACATACATTACTACAGCAACCAGAATAGTCCAAATACATTAACAACATATGCATGAAAGTGTGTTGGCTCTGATATTATTATTATAAGTGAAAGTTCCATCCATACATACACCATTGACGACCACTAGCCCCAATAGTGGAACATTACAGTCAAGAACACCTTCTCCTCTCTCTATACTATGGAGAAGCTAAGGATCTTAAGAATACTACCAAGCCTTTTCTAAGGCCAAGCCTAGCCAAAATCCTGGCTCCCAAAATCTCGTTTTATGAGTTATGAGGTTCTATTTATAACAGAGTGTGGGGTGATGTTTGACATTCCCCTTTGTGACTCTTTGACTACCCTCAGGACTCTTCAACTTCTTTACAAGTAAATCATTACATAACATGATGAACTTTCACATTCCACTAATGATACTTGGAATTTCACTTACAAAATATTTACAAATAATATTACATTTTCCACATGTACCCATGTGAGAAAAAATAGGCAAGAGATAGCTTAACAAGGCAAAACACTATGATTTTGAAGTTTGGGGAAAGACCAATTCGGCAACCTCCACTTGGTGCTTCTCGGTCACATATTGATGCCAATATTGGTACTGCGTAATGGTGTCCCCAAACTGTTTGATGGTATCTTTATGAAAGAAAACCCTTGCCTCCATGGCATTTAGGTATATGGTCTTGGAACTTGTATCCAATTTGTTCTGATGCATGTGTAGTATTATGTTGACCTTGGCAAGACTATTGATGTACTTATGCATGTTGTGCGCATTCAACTCCAAGTCTTCCCTGGTGGCCTCTCATCTTAGTTGCTCCATGTGCTCATCGATCTCTAGCTAGACTTGGTTCTTGGGTTTAGCATCGATGAGGGAACTGATTGATGGGATAACGTGCTTCCTCACCATGACATCCAAATTATTTTATAACTGCGCATATGAGGCCTATATGCTGCTGATGAACGGGGCAAGATGTTCATAGTTTTGGATCAATATCCAAACCTTTGCTTTCTCTAGCTCTGCTTGTGGCTTCATCTTCTTTACTAAGTCAAGTGGGGCCCCTTTGTATCGCATTGTTCACTCTTGTACATGGGTGATGGCATCATGTATGTTCCTAAGAGTTTGAACAAACTCTTTACTCCACTATTGTAGGCCATGCACATGGATAATTACTTTATGCATGGTGACAAATCCATCATAGAACTTCCACATTGTACCCTTAAGTGTTGATACTTTAGCAAGTATCTTTGTCCTCATTCCCCTTAATGCGAAAATTTCATTTTGCATTGATGCTAAGAGTTGTTCTACCTCTTTCTTGGAAGCTTGCAAGTTCTTTGCTAGTTTTTCATTCTCGGCCATAGATACTTAACATTTGAGCTTGTTTCTCCTAGATAGGACAAGCTAGCTTCGACAAGGGCAGTTGGATGCTTCCCGATGTCTAAAACTATTACCCTTTCCTTGATTAATGCAGGTGATGCGTGATCATCAGGAAAGTGCTTGCTCCACACCTGTATAATATTCTTCTGCAACTCATCAAATGATAGATTGTACAATTCCATGACTAAATCATCATCAATTATAATGATATCTCCTTGCTTGCTGGGGATTGGTTTTGACACTAGAGGTGGTGGAGATTGAGAGATGACCTTTGGTGCTCTCGACAGAAGGTCAATATCTTCTTTCTAGGGCTCCTGTTCCATCTCCATGCTTGTCACTTCAATCAGTTGCTCAATCTATTGAGCAAGCTCCCGATCCTGCATCTGTTCACCATCTTCCTCAGTTGCTGGTTGTTCCAACTCATTAACCTGTATGGGCGATGTTTTCTCTCTCATTGTGCCTTGACTTTGTTCCTCTTCCTTCTTCTGCTTCTCTTCTCTTTAATTCCCCCTCAAATCATGTTCTTCCTTCAACTTCTTCTCTGTCTCCTGTAGCTTCAATTCTGCTTCCTGCAGCCTATTCTTTTCTCTCTTCCTTTTCTATGCTCTCTTTATCCGTTGCTCCCTCTTTTCTTTCGCTGCCAAAGCTTCCTTCTCTAAGATAGGATATGCCTTCATCTTGCAGTTTTTATCTCCATCTAGATTCTCATAAATCTTCCTCTTTCCCTTATCTTGCATTGGATTGCTGCCTATTGTTGTTGTTATTGTTTCTTCCTGGGCTTCTCTTTAGACAACCTTCCAAGTTGTTGCTATACTGACTGGCTCATGGAGTTTGGAATCATTATAACAGTACTTGCAAGGGTCCTCCTCTAGCCAATGACATGTCTCATGGATCCATGGAAAGTACACTCTCGCACAGTGGTCCCTGCAAATACCGTGGGGATGATACAGATTAAAGTCTCTGGTGCCAAACTCGAATTTCACTATCTCCTTAGCCTCTACATATACATCTTTCAAACCCTTAATCTCGTATAATCCGATCCACAGAGGAATAATGGTCCATGGCGCTTTATTCTTCCTATGCAGTCCTGATGATATCCCTGTAGCGAGGTGATATGAAACCTCTTTCATGATCAACTTGTTAGTGGCATACCTTGGTAGAACATGTGGAGGCTTATATCCGCCAAACACTCTGATGAAGGTGACACCTGGTGAAGCATACCAATTTGCAATGTTTACTATTGCCTCCATTTCTTCTTAGGACATGCAAGGTGGATCCTTCTCAAAGATAAGCTTGTACAATAGGATGATAAAATGGACAATTAGCCTTGCCATCACTCCTCAATAGTTGCAGTCAGAAAGAAACTTGCAATATATGTTGACGAAAATCTTTTTTTGTGTCCATGTCCACCTCGTGCCAGGGAACTGTTGTTGGGCATAGATTCCATCCAGTAAGTATGCAGACATGTAAAACCTTGCTTGCTCATTCTTGGGCAGATTCTGAGCGTTAGTCACATGGATCTTCAATTGATGAGTCAACTAATTTGATGATTTGAATAGCTTCCCATCACTCACCAACTGGTCCATTACAACTACCCACCCTTCAAGAAAGGTTTTTGTGTTCTCTTGACCATATATTTTCCAGGAAAAGATGATCAAGAATTGATAAGTCTTGTTGAGGGGCTTTGTCTTGTAAATATGAGTGGGTGCCTGTCTAAACTTTGATGACTTTTTCACCCAACGTCTCACAATATCTCTAGTGTTCACAATGCTATGAGTGGCATATAAAAATGAGTCCATGCACTTCACTGGCTTAGGTAAATGATACATCTGCTAAAATTTCTCTACCATGAAGGTGGAAAGATCTCTTCAGCTGGCACTACTCAGTGTCATAGTCTATTCATATGTGTGTGAGACAATCCAGCTAATAATGTGCACACATTGGAAGGCGAGGTACCTGCATGCAACCTTGTATAAGCCTGATCACTAGATACTAAGATAAAATTTTCGGTCCTCTAAGTCTTCCTTGAAGTTCTCAGCGAAAGTATCTTTGATTTGTTGCCATGGCAGTGTTGTACCCTTCTAAGTGAACAAGTGAGTATATGCATAAACTAGTAGATCAACTAATATTTGCTCAATTGTTTCCCCAGTACTGCTCTCAGCTATTTCCTTTGATGCAAATCTCTTGGATGCCTTGTTAATTGTAACTTCTAGAGAGATGGTCAACAACTATTGTACCTGTTGGACAAAGAGGACACACATCAGAAGAAAATGTCATCTTAAAACTAAAGCAACTTCAAGACAAGATAAAGCAACAAGTTGGGCTCATGATGGGAAGGATTACACAATTCTAGTTGATAGAAGTCACTGGATGACTGTGAGAACTACACATTATGTAGTCCCAACAGTCAGTTCGGAAGCTTGATGACTAGAACTGCACAATGCACATTTTAGTCTGGGCCAAGGCTGGGAGAAACTGCGCATTGCACAGTCTCAGTGGCCAATTTGGAGGCTGGCTCCTGGAACTATGCATGCGCAATTGGATCCATCCCAGGACAGGATCTGCACAATTCTAGAAGCCAAGGCAGAGGCCTTGAGCTCCCAGATTGCACAATGCATGTAATGAAGTGTGAGATCTAGGTAAAGGGACCGAGATCTGCCCAAGGGGAGTTTGAAAATTAGGCATATCTCAAGGATGGTGTGATGCTGAGTGCATATATGACTAAGTGTTGATGCATGCATGTGAAATAAGTGTAGGAATCAATTGAACTAAAGGAAAATGAAGCATGTGAAGAGAGTCACTGCAATGACGACCGTTGATGCAAAAACAGGGTAACACATGTGACACTTTGAAAAGACAAACTAAAACTTGAAACAACACCTCTACAAGCTAAAACAAGTTAAAATGCTAGTATTTTTTCAAAGAAAAAAGTGAAACAACACTCTCACAAACTAAACAACAAAAAGCGACAAAAAATCGGTAAAAGACTAGAAAAACAAAACTCACTCGGAAAAACGACGATGATCGCACTAAAGGTTCCTCAATCTCCTCGGGAATGCTAGAGCTCCAAGATCGAGTGTGTAAATGAGCTCTAGTAGCGTCGATTAAATAGGTTTGGTCAAGTTAGGGTTTATGGCGCTTATGCCTAAAATCAAGTAAAAAGCGACACATGGTGGTAGTTTCTAAAATCACTCAAGTGCCTTGTTGGTACCATCCCATGACCCCCTTTTTCCTCCTAAAACATATCATTTTCCTACTTCTTTCCATCATATATCTCTCAGATCCCTTGAAAATTGATTAGTTAATAGTCCTATAGTTATTAAAATGCATTAAAATTGATTTAGGAGTTTTATGTTAACGAATTAGGAATTTGGTAAAATGGCTACAGGAAGTTCCAACATCCTGTAATTGGTTCATTGTTTGACATGTGGCATGACAGCTAGGCTAGAGCGAAGGGTAGGGATGAAAAGTAGAATGTCCAAGCGTGGACGAATACCTATCCTACAGCAGAATCGATCCTCCTACATGCGCAGTCAACGAAGGTCAAAGTATAGCATGTTGGCGACAAAGGCAACAACAACAAAGCATTCTAAATTGATTTAGTTTTGTTCCTTTTTGAAATCATTTTAGGATAGAAACATTTTAAAAAATCACGACATGATAAAAGCGGAAACAACCACATCATGAATGCACATTCGTTTTCGAAATGTAAGGGTTGAAAAACATATGTAAACACAGTTCTGGGTAGTCAGTAGTTGGTTATCGTTGTTTTGTCTGAAAACAGAGTTTGAACTTAATATCAACTACATAATTGCAGTCACGATCTTTTCCTTGTTGCATTGATTTGATAATCGGTTGATCACAATCCAGTATACCTCTGGAACGTGGACGGGCCCTGCGTTAACTTGGTATACTGTCATTTCCTTTTTATTCACAACTTAGGGTATTAAATGATATGCACAGTAATTAGAATTGGTTGTTGATTTCAATAGAATGTGTATGGTTTATGTTTATGATAGTGCTTGAACAGTTCATCACTGAGATCGTGAATCGTATCTCGTAAGGGATTCGATCCTTTGTTGTCTTTTAAAGCAATGTCATGAACTCTGTTATCATTTCAAAGTATGCTTACGATTTCTGTATGTTTTTATCTTGCATGAATATTAGTGAATGCTGAGTATTTGCTGAACAGGGGTTTTATGCATAGTGTCTCTGTAAGGAGATTGAAATCTTGGTTTGCAGTGATACACAGTGTTTTATTTTGGTAAATGAATTGAATGACAGTGTTGTAATTAGGTAGATTAACTTAGTGACCTAAGTGTTTGAGTGATAGGTAACATACCTCAATCTTCTGTAAAGAAGTCCT
This sequence comes from Pinus taeda, assembly GCA_000404065.3. Lineage (NCBI taxonomy): Eukaryota > Viridiplantae > Streptophyta > Pinopsida > Pinales > Pinaceae > Pinus > Pinus taeda. The sequence continues at coordinate 3,202 of APFE031324561.1, read as the reverse complement.
GTGACCTACCATCATAACCACTTAGCTAATAATCCTTTATGTCTATATACTTTAGACGCATGCCTCTAAGTCTACGCATCCTGGTCGATAATAAATACAGCCTAGTCTAGCACCCTAGACAGGACACTACATTTTGGCGCCGTTGCCGGGGAGGCGTACTAAAAGGATTCAAAAAAAAAAAAAATTCAATAAACAAAAATAACCAAAAACACAGTTAGAAATCATGTTCATTTATGCCTAGATTTAGAGACAGTCAGGGTAGATTCATAAAAACCCCCCACCATTCAAAAACTAACCCATCATCATCAGGAGCAGACTCTTTAGGGAATTCAACACCAACTGAGGAAGTCATCATACAAGCATTAGAGGATAAACAAAAGTCAGGACAAAGACTTACTCTCATCGAAAGGCAAAATTTATTAACACATAAATCGCAGAAGAA
>APFE031324557.1:138205-150050 GCA_000404065.3 Pinus taeda | reverse complement strand
ACCTTTTTTACCCTCTCCCTTAATAAAAGGTGGGCTATTTGAGGTGATTTGTAAAAATGTACTATGATACAAAATATTGGCCCACTAAAAATTTAAAACCCCTTAATTTCGCCAAAGGGCGAACATTCGCCCCTAAAATTTTCTATGATCCTGACTTCAGATCGATCTTTTTGAAATAAGCCCCCTTTAGTTGTTCCAGGAGGTCATCAATCTGTGCGATCGGGTACCTATTACGGACAGTGATCTTGTTCAGCACCCGATAGTCAATACAGAGTCTCCAAGTCCCATCCTTCTTCTATACCAACACGATCGGGCTCCCACAAGGCAATGAACTCTGACGGATGTGACCTTTCTGCAGGAGCTCTTGAATCTGCCTCTTGATTTCATCGTCCTCCAGAACGAAGCACCGATAAATTGGTCCATTGGGTAGCGGCGCACCTGGGGTCAGATCGATGGAGTGCTTGACCTAACAGTGCAGAGTAACCCCCGCAAGGGAGGTGAAGATGTCCTCGTACTCCTCCATGACCTTGTCCATCTGTAGTTGTCGTGCGGAGGGGCCCTATTTGGAGGCTGTGGCCACCATCTTCTTCTTTCCTTGAGGGCGTATCATCAAGAAAACAAATTTCCCGATTTTGGAAATGAGCTTACTGCATTGTTTTGCAGTAATCAAAGAGATGGCGGTAGACAGTGCTACCTCTAGTATCTTGTACAACTTATTTCCCAATGTAATAATAACAGCACAGGGCCTTGATTCATACACAGCATGTCGCTTCCACAAGTATGGTTGTCCTAATAATACATCACAATCTTCAAGGGGAGCAATGTCACACAATACCTCATCCGTGAAGGGCTTGATGTTGTATGGAAGGCGACACTGCTGGTTCACGCGAAGATCTCGTTATTGGTGAAGCCACCCGATGGTGTACGGTTGTGGATGTGCTATGGTCGGTAAGCCCAACCACTTCATAACCTCTGCCGAAATGAGGTTCTTTTGGCTCCTGCTATCGACAATGAATTGTAGTGGGGAGCTCTTTACCCACATCTAGGAGTGGAAGAGACGCTCCTCCTCCTCTGGATCTTCGGGTTCATTTTTCTATATCTTGGCGGTAGCAACAATGGTGTTGGGATCCACATCAATGATCTGCTTCCCTTTTTCATTCCCCTTGTTGGGTTCTGACTCAGAGTCAGAACATGCATCTGATTCTGAAACCTTTAGCTCAGCCATCAGTGACTACTTGGCCCAACACTCACTTGTGTTGTGAGTGGAGCTCTTATGGAACTCACACCATTTTCCCGTGTCCTTTTTCAGCTTCCCGACGTTGTTCTTTGCTTGCAGCTTTGGTGAGTTGTCTTGGGCTGCCCCACCTTGGCTTTTTCCTTTGTTTTATGGTTTAGGGGCACCTTTCCCTTGCTTTGGATTCGTAGACCCAAAGTCTCGCTTCTTTTGTTTAAACTTCTGCTCAACCTTGACAGCATATCGGTATGTTGTGCCGAGCGAGGAGATGTTCAGGAATTCTATTTCTTCCTAGATGTACTTGTGCAGGAAGCCGTGGTATTTGAGTATCAAATGCTGCTCTGAATCCTTGATACCCAACTTTGTGTGAAGGGTATGGAAAAGATTAGTGAACTCCGACATGTCTTGGTCCCTTCACTGCCGCAGCGTGGTCCACTTTATGTATTCATCCTCATAGCTTCCCACAGGGTAGTACTGCTCCTTGATGGCATCCCGAAATGAATTCTAGGTCGGTGTGGCTGAAAATAATGAGCCGTCACTTTCATCCTTCTGCTTGGAGTAGGTTTCCCACCAGTCCTTGACGTGGGGTGCTGCTTTGAGAAGAGAAAAAACATTATTTTCCCGACTCGAAAATTCATGAACAAAAAAATAACCCTCTAGCAGATTTAACCATTTATCTACGGCATCTGCGTCTATCTAACCCTCGAATATGGGGATTTCAAAATTAACTTGTACCTTAAAGGGCGTGGTGTTTCCAGAGTAGCTGCTGGAAGCCGATGCGTCGCTTCTGGGTAGTTGCTGAAGGATCTAGGCAAAGTTGTCCATCATCGCGTTCCATTATTGCTCCAGGGCTTCTTCGAGCAAGATTTTGATAGGATCTCCTGCCCCCTCATCTTTCTTCTCATCCGCCATGGGAGGCCGTCGGGATTTGCAAGGTTGGCCTTGCAAAGGTTCGACCAGTTCAAGCCCTAACTCCTTATATCCTGACCTCGTTGGGGACATGTAAAGAAAAACAGAGAAAAAGAAAACCACTTTGATACCACTGATCCAGACTTAAACAGGAATGCAACAAATTACAGAGATAACCATAAGCATAGATATGCAGCAGAAATAATACTTCATTTCATTAATGTAAAATATTGAAATATGCTTACAAACAATAATGGAAATAAACCAGCTAGGGCGGTGGTAGCTTATCTCTGAGAAGAGATGTGGTGGCTACATGCCTTTGAACCATGTTACAATGAGGCTCAAAGGCCTATTTATTTTTGAGAAACAATGGAAAGCCTTTAACATTCCAAAACCTAACCCTAGAAGATGAAACGCCAAACTGTGGGCCCCGTTTGGGTAAATTGGTACATCAACTTCTCGGGGTCATAACTTTGGCATACGATCTCCGTATGACGCGTACAATAGCTCGTTAGAAACATCTATCTGAGCACTACCACTTTGGGAAGGGCAACATCAATCCATGGACCCATGTTGCCCCCATATTTCCCAAAAAATTTCGTTTAGGGCCTCAAACAGCTCTGAAAGTTTAGGACCCGAAAAACTACTAAAAGTAGTAAGTTGTGCTACAATTAAGGAAACGGAAAATACTGAGAGAAACAATGGTCGGGGTCCAGGTGGACTTGGCAGGTGGCCACCAAGATTCACCTGGATCTCTAACACATCTTCGAATGATTAAATCAGGTCTTGTTTTGTACAATTCTTCATTTATCTATGAATAGGATGCACTAGTTTGAATAACCTTTATTTTTTCTCAAGGAGACAAATATGGTGGTAACTTCCCTGTAGCCAAGTAATTAGTAATATCTGAAAACCAAGGAGATTTATTAGATATTGAAAAAAGATATTTATCGGGAAAATTATCTTCTACATGAACATCGTTATTATCATTTTGAATCCTAGATAGAAAATCAGCAACTGTATTTTGTTTTCCAGGTCTATCCAAAATAGTAATATTGAATTCTTGTAACAACAATAACAATCTTGTAATTATGCCATTAGTGACTAGTTTATTCGTTAAATATCTAATTGCAGAATGATCTGTGTGTATGAAGGCTTCATAACCAGTGATGTAATGTCTGAATTTATTGATGGCATGGACAACAACTAAAAGCACCTTTTCTGTTACAATGTAATTTAACTCTACAGGAGTCAAATTTTTACTGGTGTATTAAATGGCATAAGGAGTTAAACCCTTTTGTCCTAAAACATCTCCTAAAGCTGTATTAGAGGCATTAGTCGAAATGTGAAAAGTTATTTTACAATTTGGTCCTCTTAGAATGGGTGCTTTAGAAATGTTTGTTTGTTTGTTTGTTTGTTTTTTTTTTTTTTTTTTTGGTCTGAATATGACTAATTCTATTATCATACAAAACAAAGATACAAAATAGAGTACATTGGGCAAGGCTAAGAAATTTTGCCTGTCAGCCCTTGCCTTGCCCTGCTATCAATTCCAAAATTGAAAAGTTCAAAATTGGAATTGTTGTTTGACCATTGCCGACACAATTACATAACATGTATTAACTGAACAGACACCAGGGCCTTGGACTGACCCGGACAAAGACAAACATACAGCTGGACAAAGACAATCGACACCTGAACAATTACAATCGACACCTGAACAGTACAACTGACACATGGACAGAGATAATGCCGCCACTTAGCCGAGTTATACAACGAAATCCCAACAAAAATAGAAGAGATTACTGGGGCGAGTTCAATCATCTTCAGTAGTCTGGGGCGCCTCTTCAATTCGGCACCCGAAACGGAGCGTGTCCTCGGAGTCAGAAAGCTGGATGACCGCGTCTGGGCTTCCCTCTTGGGCTGGCCTGCTAGGACCAGCAAGTGAATAACCAGCATGCGAAGAAGGGCCAGCGTCCGGATCGAAATTGGTTACTGGGCGCTCAAGATCCGGCCCATGTTCACGTCCAGGTGCCAACCAACCCGTTCCAGCTCCAACTGAAAGGCACGCAATTGGAGATTCTTCTCTGTTGGAGCGCTGCCCATCCGGCAGAGACTCGGCCTCCATGTTCTGAGTGACGCCAGGCTCTATCATTATAGAAACAACCAAAGTGGAATTAACTTGAGGGCAGGGGAGCCGATACCTGAGCATTGGGAGCTCCATCTGCCCTTCTTCATAATTTGGGCTTCTGCCATTATGCCCTCCCTCCTCCTCATTGCTGCCCTGAAATCTCTGAGGCAGCGATGTTACCTCAATGGAGGAAGAGGGTGAATTATAATCGTTCTGCTGCGGGAGGGCCCTGCCTCTAATTCCCCCTCTTCGGTTACCCATTCGTGGCCTTTCCCTCGGCATTACAACACTCCTTCCTCTCTGGAAACCAACACAAGCACTCTGAGCTCCTACAGCTGCAAGAACCAGCACCAGCGCCCTCAGCTCCACACCGTTGCAGGTGGTATGCTTACCAGGCTCATAAACCGGCGGAACACCCCTCAGATTCTCACTTCCATTCCGTCTGAGCGTAGCAGGGTCTCACTGCAATGTGCACACATATCCTTCTGCCGATCCAGCTTGCTCTGTTTTAAACTTTTCTCTGCATCGAAAACCATCTTTCTCCCTCGAGCCGAGTAGACAGGCATTAATGTCGTCGGCCGTCTGCATTTAAGCGGGTTAATACCCTGCTGCGCGTGGTACCATCGGTCACTGTAGGCATGCCACCTACCCACGTGATGGCACATGCCATTACCATATCCCCTATGCACCCGCATCCGGGAGTGCTTTAGAAATGTTTTATTTCAATGTTTCAAAATCTTTTTGGCAATCAGCATTCCAAATGAATTCACAATCTTTTGTGGGTAATTTGAAAAGTGGAGAGGCTATTTTTGTAAAATTTTCTATGAATCTTTTGTAATAGCTAGTAAAACCAAGAAAACTTCAATCTCTTTAACAAGTTGGAATTGATAATTTAGAAATAACTTCTACTTCAGATGTATTCAATCTAGTTCCATTTCCTGAAATATGGTGTCCTAAAACAATTCCCTCTGTAAACATCATAAAACATTTTTCATGACCTAATGAGAGATTTGCTCATTTACATATAATGAGAACTTTTTCGAAATTTCTAAGAGCTTCTTCAAAATAATTTCAATAGACAGTAAAATCATCCATATAAACTTCTACACAATCATGAATTAGATCAGATAAAATGCCTAAAACTTCTCTTTGGAATGTTGCAAGTGCATTACATAACCCAAAAGGAAGTACTCAATAGGCAAAGGTTCCCATGGAAAGGTAAAAGTGGTTTTATCTTGATTTTTTGGAGCTACTTGGATCTGGTTGTATCCACTAAAACCATCCAAGAATGAAAAATATTTATTTCTTGCTAATGTATCTAAAACTTGATCTATAAAAGGAAGTGGGAAATGATATTTTAAAGTATATTTATTCAACTCCCTACAGTCAATGCATATTCTCCATTTCCATTCTTTTTAGAACAATTACCAATGGTGAAACCCACTGGCTATCTGATATTGGATAAATGGAATTCACATTTAACAATTTTTCTAGTTCCTCTTTAACAATTTCTCTTAAATTTGGATTCATTCTTCTTTGAGGTTGTTGGATTGGTTTGGCATTTTCTTCAATATAGATATGATGTGTACAAGTATTAGAATCAATTCCTTTCATGTAAGTGTATTCCCATGCATAAGCAGAGGAATGTTCTTGTAACATTTTTATTAATTCTTTATTTTGAGATTCTTCCAGATTATTATTGATGTTCAAGGTTTTCTTTGGAAATATTTCTATTAATGAATTGCCAAATTTTTCCATATAATGTAAAGACAATTGATGAGATGATAAATATTCAATATTACATTGTTCTTGAAAACTTTGATTAGGTTCAAAATATGAGGAAGATTCATTATTTTCTATTAAATGCAAAATACGTTCTTCTTCATCTATTTGTGAAGTAACAAAGATTGGTCATATATCAATATCATCATCTATCCATTCTTCACTTTCTACCTCTATTGTTTTTTTGCAGGAGGATATAATGTGAATTTCTTTGTTGAACTTCCATAAAAAATAAACATATTACCAGATTTACAACTTATAGAAGCATCAGTTGTAGCTAACCATGGTCTTCCTAGAATCAATGGATGTCCTCCTAAATTATTCTTGTGTGTCAAAATCATAAATACAACAGGATATTCCCAATAATCTAAGGATACAAATATATCTTCTAACACACCATCAGGAACTTTGATAACATATATATTTGTTAATTGCAATAATGTAGGTGTATGTTGAAGATTAGGAAGTTTCAATTGATTCATAGTTTGTTTACTCATGATGTTTATAGATGCCCCTACGTCAATCAATGTATTTAGAATTTTGATACCATTGATGTGTGTTTTCACAATGGGACTTCCTGGATCAAGATATTTCTGAATTATTGTTTTTCTCATCATGATATCTGCAATTTTTTGAACTAATTGAATTCTTTTGACTTCTTTCCTCTTTCTTCCTTGTCTTTTAATACTTAACTCCCTAATTCTCTTTGAAAATATTGGTATTTCTTTGATAGCTTATAACAAAGGAACTTTTATGCAAACGTTCTTTAGTTCATCTATCATATCATACTCAGGCAACATAATTTTTTTTTTTTCCCCTTTATTGATTTTCAATCTTTCAAGAAAAGGTGATGCTTGAACAGAAATTGAAGGTTGTTCTATGATGGGAGTTGAGTTTATTGGGATATCATCAGAATGTGCATGTAATGCCCTACTTAATCTTATCATGTTAATTTTTATTAGTGTTTAATTAACCTGAAAATATTGACTTATAATTATCAAGAAATATTGGTATATACCTACATTTGTGAAACTACAATTTTATTTTACTAATACATAAATTTTATTATTGTTATTATTCAATTCCCAACTTGTCTTCTCAAATTTAATTTTGGATAGGATATGGTCTCCTCCAATTTATTCCAAATTAAATATCCATATCCCAAGGTGTCTTTTCAAATCTAGTTTTGAGAGGATATGGTCTCCTCCAATTTATTTCAAATTAAATATCCATATCCCAAGGTGTCTTTTCAAACCTAGTTTTGAGAAGATATGGTCTTCTCCAGTTAAATTCCAAATTAAATATCCATATCCCAAGGTGTCCTCTCAAATCTACTTAGGAGAAGATATGGTATTCTCCAATTAAATATCCATATCCCAAGGTGTCTTCTCAAATCTACTTGGGAGAAGATATGGTAAGAAATGTCAATGATACCAAATGAAAGGATGAGGGTGTAGTCCTGACATTATGATAGGTTCTTGAGGTGGATGGGAGGAAGAGACATAAAAGGGGAAGGATGATGAGAGGAGAGGGGGGAATCCTTGGTATTGGCTTTGGTTTGGAGGATTTTGTTTTGGGGAAGGAATGTGGAGAAAGATAAGGGAGATAATGGAGAGATAAATGAGGGAATACAAACTTGGATCTTGAGAGTGTTTGTTTAACCTTGACACACTACATCTAGTTGGACTTGGGCTCGGAGGGCTAGGGAACCTGTGGAGGTTCCCTAGGCTAGGAAATCATTCCTAGTTGGCTGGGAAGTCAATTTAATCGAGTAGTCGAGAGGAACATCTCAACAGAGTTAGGAGCATCTCAACCAGACTATTGGAATAAGTATTCTTCCATTTATTGATTACTTATGTAAATGGTTTCAATGAAATTATTACTTATTTAATATGTGGTAAATAAATTTTAATGGTATATTGTCATCAAATAAATGTTGAGTTATAAATAAGTTATTTCCCTTCTTATTGTGTTTAAATTAAATAAATTTGGTTTTTAAGGACCCTAAGATGGATCCAAACATATGGTATCAGAGCGGGTTTCAAAATCTGAGGCTTAAATCCGACCAACACAACAAATCCCTAGATCAAAATATGAATCCTAAGGAAACTAAGAAGAACTCTAAAAAAAAAAAAAATAGTTGATTCCAGATATATTTGAATTATAATCTTAATACAATCATCATGAAGCTAAAAGTTTATATTCAGGATAGTTTTTAAACAATTTGGGTTTTTGTTTGACCCTATTTTGTCTAGGCCATGGAGAATTACACATCCCTTTCCACTGTCAATAGGATGCATACTCAGAATGTATGATCAATGAAAATTCATTGTGAATGCTTGGGTGAAAGGTACCCAAAAAAAATCACAAAGCCTATGCCCTTTTCTGGAACATAACACCTTTCATATGAAACTTTGAAAGACTTTGTTGAACAAGAAACTTTTGTGTATTGATGTACCAAATACTCCTTTTGTAAAATATTTTGTATCACATCAAGAAGATTATCATGATTAATTGTATCAAATGCTTTTGCAACATCACAGACAACAATATACAACTTTGGAAGACCTATGAAATAATCCTTCATGCTCAAAACAAAGGGAATAAACTTTTGATAAATATCGTTGTAGTTGAACACGGAACAACCTAAAGCCTCAGGGAAATCTTCTTGTTCAAGTTTCAAACAATGATGCAAGTCACAAAGGTGAGAATTTACAAACCTGAAAGATAGTTTGAGTTGAGAATCAGATCTTCTTTCTTTATTCAATTTATCATAGATTGGTGCATGAAATGAAAATGATGCAAACATATCACCTTTCTGTGCATTCAAATCATATTCTCTCTGCAAATTATCTACATAGGCTTGAGTACTTCTCCCAGTGTAATCCTTTTGTTTTGGAGATTTTGTCTTTCCATTTCTGTTCAAAATCAGCAAGTTGTTTGCCAATATATTTTTGTTTCTCGTTTTAGCAGTCTGTACTGGATTATTTTCAAGTTGAAGCCACATTGTTGATGGTGACCCAAGATTCGCTATAGGTCTTACTCCAGTCGCCTTTGGAAGAAACTACACCCACAAAAATCCTAGAGATCTCCTCTATAATGTCTTTCCTAAAGACACAACACTTAGCTACCTATAATTGGTTCCATTAATATTTTTTACCACCCCTTTTAGTATCTTAGCCCATGCACTTTCCTGTAGTAGAAGACATTTTTCCTAGTGTTCTCACTTTCAGTAACATAGAAGTGTGCCTAAATAAGCGGAACTATAAAATTTGAAAACAACCAAAATATAAAGTTTGCTAGCATCCTTTGCTTCAAAAGAGCTTTGTGTGAATGCTTCCCACCATTTTTTTTTACTATGTTGTACTGGTATGTTGATCCTTCACTTTCCAGACAATAAAAATAACTCTAATACTTGTCTCCATCATTATAACTATTTAGATAAACACAGTTCACAAAACAAAGAGGCCCCATTCAACCAAGGATAATGGGAGGTTTTAAGCTTATACAAATATTGTTGAAAAGTAATATTTTCAAATCTCCTCAACTTGACAAATCTGGAAATATTGGTTCTTAATGCTCTCCAGTGACGTTTTGATCCCAGTAAAGCGTTAGGTATAATCCTTCTGCAAACAACCCAGATAAATGACTAAACTTCATTGTGGCTAGCATATGATCAAATAAGTTCCTTTTGGAAATCCTTTGATGGTGCCTCGCAGCCCCCTGGCATTTTTTTTTAAGCACTGAATCTTGATCCTTCATATTCCCATTCATTCCTGACATAAAATAATCTTTGGAAGTCCTTTTCCCAGTTAACTTATGCACATGAGAATGCTCTGAAAAAGATTCATTGCCATGTGTTTCTTCACCAAAGCAATCTGCGAGACTAACATGCTAACATCCTAGTTTGTTAGCATGTTGTAATAAACTCCACTTATTTAAATCATTACAATGGATCAAGCAATTGTTCTCAGCATACGGACCATGATATCTGGGTAAAACTTGAGAAGTAGAAGTTATTTCAACATCTATATGATTATTATCTTTTTGGGCAGTCCCATGAAGGATAGATTGTATTTCTTTATCTTGTGTTTCATCGTCCTAAGAGAAAAAAGAGTTTGTTATCTTTGATGAGAGATGAGTTTTATGCTAACTCCAGAAACCTGAAAGAGGTACGTCCCAAGTGGGTACTCTGCTATCCAGAGACGTCAGGCCAGTCACTCTTCTCTGGCCTCCTCTTCCAGAGGCAGGGTAAAGGAATTATCCTCCCTTCACCAAAAAAAATCCCTCTAGATTACCAATAGCCGAGGATCTAAAGCAATTTTTGCCATCAAAACTTTTATTAGGTGTGCTTGATGCATCAAATCTAATGGCCAAAACTAGAGCCATGTAGAAAAAGGCCACAAAACCATGGATTAATATCAGCTATTGAGTCCAAGAATAAAACAAGACTGATAGTGTGGGTCCAAGAATAAAACAGGACCGATAGTGCGCTGCATACGCTCCAAGAATAAAACAAGACTAATAGTGCACTGCATACACTCTATGGCCTCTATATTAAATGTCTCCTTATATTAAATGTCTCCCTGAGTACTACCTTTTTTCTTAAGTGAAAACTATAATGTTAGGACAACAATGCAAAAACTAGATTGTTAGTAAAAAAAAAATTACTCACATTTTTTTTGTAAAAAGATATTTGCTATATGGCAATTAGATTTCATGAGCCACAACCAAAAAAAATTAACATTCTATTTTTACAGCACCATTTTAGGGTTTATGTTAATATTTCATTTTCACTGACCTTCCTTGACTTTCAAATTAATCATGTTCAAAATGATAAACTGGCCCACCAATGAGAATTAAATAGTTTAAATCAATGCGAAAAAAAATAGTTGAATGACTTTCAAATTAATCATGTTCAAAATGATAAACTGACCCACCAATGAGAATTAAATAGTTGAAATCAATGAGAATTAAATAGTTAGATAACCAAATAACTTTACCAAGAGTTACTGCCCACCATAAATTATGCAATTCACTACATAAATTTATCACCAAAATTACACTTAGCTAAATATGTTATTGCCCACCATAAATTATGCAATTCACTACATAAATTTACATAGGAGTTTACCCAGGTTAGTGCCCACCAAAATTTAGTAAACAAAGATAACCTATCTATCTATACAAGAAGGTTGTAATTTCCTATAGAGTTAAGTCACTTTAATAAAATCGAGATTATTCCTTAAAAATGCAGATTAACATTAATACAAAGAAATATTATTTTGCACAAAATATATTTTCTTACAAACATATTAATTCATATAATGACAAGATTTAGTGAGAATGTTTTAAGTTACATTAAAACAAGTTGTTTATTTATTAATAATATTCAATAATATAAATGAACTTAAGTGAAATTTTCACAAGTTGCTCACATTATGCTTGATGCCATGCATGATTCTTAATTTTTTTTTTTAATGCAATTTCTTGAATTTTTTTAGACACACAATAGAGTTATATTAGATATTTTCATAGTATTAATATGCATATGTTTACAAAACGGAAATCCAACATATTTAGATCAAAGTGCCAAAGGTGAACACCAATTGATTGGCACATTAGAACCTCCTTTAAGACAATATATAATATTGAAATATTAAAACATGTAGCACTAGCCATTCTATATATATCAATGGGATAGTAAATTCCTAACAATAATGTCAGTGTTGAGTCGATTGATGCCATTAGACACCTACTTTGAAAACACAAGGATAATATATATCTATATA